>APFE030689287.1:109235-140756 GCA_000404065.3 Pinus taeda
GTCTCTAGCCTAGACTTCTAAATGTTGTGCGTTAGGTTCCAAAGCATTTTTATGTTCATTGAATTTATTTTACAGTTGATCTTTCTTAAGAAGTTTTCCTTTAAGGTTCACCATGTGATGTAGTATACAATTCCTAAATATGCAATCTAAGATGATAAACAGTCGTTTACTCTCCTTTTGCAATGAAAATCCTAGCTACTAAGGAAAGAGAAGCGAAATTCTTTCAACATAGAGCAGAGAGCACACACTAACATGCATTGTCCTAAATCAATCTCCAAAGCAATCTAAATTCAAATGCACATGCATGTATTTGTTTTCCGCTTTCTTAATGTGTGAATGACAAAAAGAATGCTAAGTACAGATCTGAACTGTTTTTCTTTCAAAGCGACAGTACTAACAATTTCCTTTTCAAAAATGAAAGGAAGACAAAGACAACACTTTGAGATTTCAAATTCAAAAAATGAAAGGAAGACTAAGACGATACTTTGCGATTTCGAATTCAAAAAATGAAAGGAAGACTACTTTGCGATTTCGAATTCAAAAAACGAAAGGAAGGCTAAGACGACACTTTGCGATTTCAAATTTGGAAAACAAAAGGGAGACTAAGAGCTACACTTTCAATTTCAATTTGAAAACTGCTTTCAAAACTTCAAAGAGTTGATGATTCAAATAAAAAAAAATGGCAAAAGTGTAATCAACTATCAAAAAGAAGAATACTCTTTTCTTTGACTAAAAACAACACTTGCGACACTTCGAAATCAGAAGACGACAATTCGATTAAGTCATTGTTTGCTCAAGAGAACTATAAATGAGGAAAAATACATAAAAACATTTACAATTATTTATCAATGGAGGCTGAATAATGCAAAGGAAGGGAGTTTCAACAGTGGTATACTGATCACAGACAACAAAACTCCTGAATAACATTGAAGACAATGAAGAAAAAACCAAAATTTGGAGGCATAAATAGTCTTATCTGATCATCGCACCTGTAACACAGGGAAACAGGGATGCATCTCACCTACAGCACACGGGAGGTGCGATGCTTCTAGACTGTCAAAGGGAGACAGTGCGATGGTCCAAGGACGATACTGGGCTTGGTTGTTGCTCATAGTTTGCAGCTTAGTTCAGGGATTTAAGCTGAGCTAATGATAGACAGTAAATATAAAGTACAGGGGCTGATCTAATGTGGTTACTTGAGCTACCACCAGGGCACTTAGGATGTTTGCAAGCCAGTTGTTTAGTTTATAAACGAAACCCGGAGATGGATTGAAGCAACATTCATCTACTTTTCACTTGCATAGTAAATGCAGTTCGAAGGCTAGTTGGCTTAACTTCACACTACAACAAAACATGCAATTTGCGTCAGATTTAGCACTAGATTTTAGTCCAATTTTTTCTTAATTGGCATGAGTAGCCTGGCGCTAAATCTGGCTCCCTGGTGAAATTTTTAAAGCATCCCTTTTTGACCAAATTTTGCATCTTTTTTATGCCAAATTTTCCATCATTTTTTGCATCATATATTGCACCAAGATTTTCATTTGGTTTTACAACAGGTTTTGCTTCTAGTTTCGTGCCATTTTTTGCTTCTTCTTTTGTGGCATTCTTTGCTTCTAGTTTTGTGTCATAATTTGCATCAATTTTTACACCATATTTGGCATCTGATTTAGTGCCTTTTTTTACATCTAGTTTGTGCCAATTTTTGCATCTGGTCTTATGCCTTTTTTTTCTTCTAATTTTGTACTTATTTTTACATCTATTTTTGTGCCAGTTTTTCTCCCTTTTTTTACACCATTTTTTTCATCCAATTTTGCACCATATGTTAAATCTGATTTAGTGTCAAATTTTGCATGCATTTTTGCACCATTTTTTGCATCCACTTTTGCGTTTTATTTATCTCCCTTTTTTGCATCCTATTTTGCACCATATTTTGCATTTAATTTTGCATCATTTGTTTTGTCCAATTTAACATCATTTTTAACACCATTTCTTACATCCAATTTTGCATCATTTTGAGCATCTAAATTTGCATCCTATGTTGAACCATATGTTGCATCCACCTTTGCATCCCATTTTGTGTCTATTGGTACGTTCAAGTTTAAGCCTTTTTTTTCGTCCACTTTTGCATTTGTTTTTGCACCAAGTTTTGAATGATTTGTTGCACCTCATTTTACATCCAATGTTGCATCTCAATTTGCATCCAAATTTGAGCCATTTTTATGCCCAATTTTTCACCATTTTTTCTTCTTTTGTGTCCAAATTTGCACCATTTTTTATGTCCAAATTTTCATCCTTTTTGGTATCTAATTTTTCATCCTTTTTGGCTTCCAAATTTGTATCCTTTTTTCTGCCACATTTTGTGTCCACATTTGCATCTCATTTTGCACCTAGATTTTAGTTTGAATTTTCATCTAGTTATGCATCATTTTTGACATCCTTGGTTTCACCCTTTTTTAGTCCCATTTTGCATATTGTTTTGTGTCTTTTCTTACATCCTAATTTTACACCATTCTTTGAATCCTCATTTTGATGTCCATTTTTGCATCCTTGTTTGTGCCCAATTTGGCATCCTTTCATATGCCCTATTTTGTTCCCTTCTTTGTGTCTAGTGTTGCGTCATTTTTTGGTTTTACTTTAAAACCCTTTTTGTGTCATTGTTTGCATCTTGTTTTGATAGCTAGTTTAACATCCAATTCTACTCCCAATTTTGCATCCATGGTTAAATCCACTTTTGGCTTCTTGTTTAGAGTTTTACTTTCATTTCCATTTATGACCCCCTCTATGGGTTCATTTTACTAAGTTCATTTACATAGTGAAATATATTAAAGTTTCTAAATATCATTTTGTTGTAGGATTTAATGCACGGTTAGATGAAAATAAAGCCCTCTCGGTTTATCTCGAAAACCTAGGACAAACCAGTTAAGAGAAATGTTGTTCTAAGGCTTAGGATTCTTAGTATATCAAGATGTAGAGTATAGATTAAGAAAAAGAGAATGAATTCTTGTGAGTCCTCACATGCAGGTCTTCTTGTAGTTTTTAGTATAGCTAGGAAGCACTCCCAGCTAGCTCCAAAGCTTGGTCCTTCACATAAGAGAGAGAATAATGCAACCTTCACAGCATAATATATTGATAATCGAAACTATCAGAAACATATAAATATTATTGAATAAATAAGTACAAACCAAAATTCCATACATCCATTAGTTAAATAGAAGAAGTAAAGAATGAATAGAAACATATGGAAGGAAGAACAACTGATCTATATGAATAAAAGAGTTGGAGGAAAGTTACAACAATCAGATGTAGTTGCAACATCACCTCCCCCAACTCATAGCTCCAAAACTCTCCCTCTCAAGATAGATCTCAGTAGCGTGACAATACAAGAATTCCCATAATTTTTTCAATGGCCAAGCCTCCAATATATAAGAAAGTGAAGGATATGAAGATTTCCCAAATTCCTCATTAGTTCAATTTTGGAAAAATATTTTGGGTGAATAATGTCTCCTCATATAAAAATGTCCTTTTCCACTTTTTAGATGCTTTTGTGCTTAGGAAAAAGCTTCTCGATGCTTTATGGCTCTTTCTCGCTTTTGTATGCTTTTATTTTTTAGGAAAAAGCTAAAGATGAGGATAAAGAGATCACATTCCACCATATGAGTTCCTAAAAGTGAACAAGAGTGTAAAATTCAAATTCTAGTTTGCTTATGTTTTATTTTTTTTTAATACATATTTAGTTTTAGTACTTTTTTATTTTCTAAGAAAATATATTTAGTTTTTTGTATTTTTTTTCTATAAGAAAAATTATATTTTGTTTTTATAAAAATGGATTTTAAACATTCCATTCATGCTAAACTTGTGATTTTATGATAGGAGTTTAAATTATATATAAAAAAAGTATCTCAATTCCATGTGTTGTGTCATTGACATGGGTGTTATACATCTCTTCCTTGCTAAGTTATAGAATGTGCTTGGGTTTTCTTAGTGTAATAAAACTAATTAATATGTTCTTCATGATATCTTGAAATGTTCATCTTGAACCAAGCTAATAAATGATGCAGGAAGCATCGAAATTAGCCAGCAATGTGGAGGATTGTCCACATGTTGTGGCTAATCACAGTAAAATTCATTGACGGGTTTGCCAAATTCGGGATTACTAGGAAGAATAAACTTCTCAATTAGTTTGTTATTGTAATAAGTGTGAGATTGCCTTATTTTAGAACAGAGATAAGGTTGTTAAACAAATGTGATCGAGAGTGATAAGATAAGAACTTTGTTGTTATGATCTTTCAGCAAAGCAGGAGATCTCGTGCGCTATTATTAGAAAATAAGCTCATCATAAAAATGTGGTGAGGCGAGAGCCTAGGGTTTTTTTTAAGAGAGAAGGAGATATAGTTAGGTGGATTTTGTGTGGAGCGGAAGCTCAAATTAGTAGTGAGGTGTGTGTGTAAAACAAAAAATAGTGATCAGTCTCTGTGTAATTGGGCAAGAGCCGATACTCTGTTCCATTCATTGAATGCAATTGTGGTTTGTATGCTGATAGAGGTCAATTCTTGTGAATGAGACCTGAGACAGAGACCCTGTATTGCTATTTTCTATGAATAGAATTTGTGCTGTGTGTGTATCATTTTCTGATGAGCGTGAACTTGAATATCAGTCTTTTTATTGTAAAAAAAATGAAATGATAGCGGCCTGTGTGTGTTCTTATTTTAAAGAATCTCATTATTAAGTCAAACTCAGCATAGTGGGAATTGGCGAGTTGCAAAAGTCATTTAATGTATCATTTGGTGTAATCATCTGTTGGAACCTTTAAACTAAATTAAATTGTCAATCGATTTATCGGGTATGTGTATAGCCTTCGTGTGGACCGGAGAGGGTTCATATCACAACGGATGACACTGGGAAATGGATGCGAAAAGCTGTAAAGTTGGTTCAAGTGAAATTGGATCCAGAATAATATCGGAGCATATACAGGAAGAGGGGTTGTTTACCATTAAGATTTGGAAATTTCCGATCAGTAGCGTATTGGTGGACACAAAGTGTCATGAAGAATGGTTAATGTGATATCGAATCCGATAACATAATATCGGAACTGTGGATCGCCGATTAGATCGGATCAGAAGGTGTTTGATATTTTCATTAGAGCGGAACTGTAGTAATGGTCTATAATTGCGGCATTCAAAAGAATTGTGATTAGATAGTTATCACATCAGGAACGATGTAAATGCCCAAATTCCTGTGTCATATTAAGATTGCAAGTTGAGTTAGATCAGTCAATCAGATCCAGGTGGAAATTGACAATGTGTGGTTGCAAATAGCGATTTTCACTTATTGATCAATATTCACACCTCCACAGAAACCTTAGCTTGACGGATACTCAGAATGCTTGTGATATTATTGATGTGCTAATATAGATGCTAAATTCTTTAGATCCTCACAGTAAGGAGGGCGTAAAGCAGGAAATAATAATAGATCTTGTAGAACAATGTTGTTCTTATAAGCAGTGGGTGATGCATCTTGTGAATACAACTTTTGATGAGGAGCTTCTTTGTCAGGGTATTACATTGAACGAAGACCGTTCCCATTCAATTGATGAAGTTGCAGAACTCTGTTTCTGTGTAGAGTCAGAGAGCGACCACTGAAGGTGATTGTAATGGTCGATGTGTGGATATGATCGTGTGAAATGATATTTGGGTTCAAATGACATTGAAATAGGTTCCGCTCTAATATAAAGGGAGGTTATTGAATCGGTGATAAAGTGTCGGTTCTCGATGCAAGTGGTAGTCTGTAAATTTGTCAGGTATTGAGGTTTTATTTTGGGCAAAAGCTGAGATGAAATTTTATATGCATAGCTCAATAGAGATTCTGGGTATGACGGTTTGACTGTCATCATTTTGAAGGAATCAATTTGTAAAATGCCAGAGAGCAGTGAATGAATTGAATGCATTGGAATTGGTAAAGGTAAATACATTAAGAACACTGAGGGAGCAATTTTGCACCAAACGAAGAGCAGAAGTCAGCGTTGCTTCATCGAAATGGATTGAGAACCAATGAGCAAGATGTGAGAATTGTTGAGCGCGTAATGAATTCTCATGGATACAATTATCTGATAAAATTCTGGGTGAATTATTATATAGACTCTGCAGGCATTAGATGTGATCGAATTGCAGATTTCTTTGAGGGTAAATGCATGAGTCTGAAAGGATCCGGGTTATGCAGGCAGCCTACATCAATTTTTTGTATCAGATCCAGCTTAACGCTCTGAAAGATTGTTTTGGGAAACTGCATTTTAAATTTTAGCAGATGTATAATTGCCTGAAGTGTGTTTGATGAAGGTGAGGATCAGGTTACTAATGACGTTGAAATCAGAATGGAGAAGCAGAGAATGCCCAGGAAGGTTTGGTAAGAACATTTAAGTTGATAATTTTGCAGAGATGTATTTGAATGTCTAAATGAAACAGTGAACAGATGAGTCCTTTGACTGATGGAATGGAAGTCAATTTAAAGACATCTTTGAAGGAAATATTGCAAGTTTGAAAGATACTTTGATGTATCTTGAGATCAGATTGTGCAGGTCAATGGATTTGCTGGAAGGTGGAATGAGTTGTACCAGCATCATGACATATGAGTTATGTGAGCAATTGAAGATGCAGAGCCTAAAGTAAGGAGTATTTCAAGAGGAGATGAGAACAACTTCCAACTGAGGTTGGGTAGAAGTT
Organism: Pinus taeda; assembly: GCA_000404065.3. Lineage (NCBI taxonomy): Eukaryota > Viridiplantae > Streptophyta > Pinopsida > Pinales > Pinaceae > Pinus > Pinus taeda. The sequence continues at coordinate 115,952 of APFE030689287.1, forward strand.
GATGCGGCAGCTCCACGATTGTGATTGTGGATAGGAGATAATAATTCCAGCAAGAAGAGTGCTGGTAGAATTGTTAGTCAGTGAAAGGTTCAAGGAAAGAACCAATAGGTGCCAAAAGAATAAACTCAGGAAAGTTTGGTGAGGCATGAAGGAGACTTGTTACAGGCGAAATGGAAAAAGTTAGTTGCAGCTCACTAGTGAACAAGGAAAGTTCACTAGATGAAGGGAAGGAATTGAATATTGATGGTCATGATAGCGGTACAAAGGAAAGTCACAGACATAGGGAAAAGAGCACTGAAGAAGTTGGACTCAAAAGAATGAGTAAAGAAGAAAGGGACATGGAGTTGGCTGAGATGAAGGCAGAACTCAGTCATTTGGAGAAGCTAGTATTGAAAGGAATTAGAGAAAAATGGAAACAAGGATTTTATGTGGGAAGAAGAGTTAAATGGCCTGTTAGAGAATTGTTTGCTGAGAAATTATTACTTCGAAGAACTGAGAATGAAGAAGTAGAATACATCTGTGAACCAGAGAAAGGACCTCTCTTTGGGGAAGAAGACGGTAATGGCAGTAGAGAAGAACTGATCTATGTAGATCAGAATGAGAGGAATGTGTTGACATCATCCACACAGAGAAGAGGATCTCATATTTTTGGGATTAATTATTTCCGTGAATGTAAATTTGCAGGTATGCAGCTTAAATAATTTGAACTTGTGAAAGGAGCAAAGGCAAGACAAGAAAGAAAGGAGATGCATAAGGATTTTCAAGACTTCAATTGGTGGAGGAAATTAAAAGGTATGGCTGAATGGTTATGTCTTATTTTAGTAGAAACTTATTGGATCATATTTGAAGGAATTTTAGCATGGAAAGAAGACCAATGGGAAATTGAAACAGGAAAGGAAACAAATGCATTGCAGATTTATGAAGTGAAGAGAAGGAAAGCTGACACCGAGAACTTAGTTGAAGAAGGTAAGCCAAGGAAATCTTTGAAAGATCAAAGTCTTATCAGAGAAGAGGAAGAGGCATTATTGTCTTATTTGGACAAACTGAGTATTGGAGGAATTTGTGTAGAACAGGAAGGTATTCTACAAACTTATGATGAAGTTGCCAAGTATAGTCAAGAAATTTCAGTCCCAGAAGTTTTCTTTGATGATGAAGAAGAAAGCAGAAATGTTGAGGAAGAATTTCTCAATAATTTAGTGAACTATCAGAATAGTTCAGAGGAGCATGAGGAGCTGATCATTGAGGCCTCAAATGAAGAGCCTTGCATTTTTGAAACTGACATGTTGTGTATGTTTTCAGGTTTGACAGGTGAGGAACAACGATTGGACAATGTGCTTATGCATGTTGATGAAGAACTGAGATTACTGGAAGAAATGGCTGAAACAGAAAGATATTTTGAACATGTATTTAATAATTTTGGGAATGATGGTATTGACAAGGAAATTGTCATGATTAAAGGAGCTGAAGATAAACAAATGAAGGAGGAGTTATATGCAAATGACATGTTTATTGAATATGGAGAAATTGACATTTTGCTGGAAAAGTTATTAGACAAATCTGAAGACATAGAGGGAAGAATTATCTTTGATGATAATGAAAGAGAGGCTGTAGAGTACAAACAACAGATTGTAAATGGCAAAGGCAAGGAAGGTTTGGACAAAAAATTTATAATTTGTATGGAAAAGGAGAATGTACAACAGACAGATGTCAGTGGAGTTCAGTTAAAGACAAATGGTAAGAAGGAATTTGAGAAATTGTGGAAGATGAAATTAGATGAGAACAGGGACAGCAAGAAGGAGAAATTGACCACAGGAATTTGTATCAGAAAGAACAGGGGACAACAAAAAATGAAGATTTGGAAATTTGGAGGAATAGAAGTGGCAGTGGTAGAAAAATTAAATCAACAACATAATGAAAGTGATGACTAGTTACAAAGTAAAGTTTGGGATACTGGATGGACAACAGAAGAAACACATGACCAAGAGGTCATGGAAACTTTAAACTTTGGGAGTTTGATGCAGGAGCATTGGAATTAGCTAGCAATGTGGAGGATTGTCCACATGTTGTGGCTAATCACAGTAAAATTCATTGACGGGTTTGCCAAATTCGGGATTACTAGGAAGAATAAACTTCTCAATTAGTTTGTTATTGTAATAAGTGTGAGATTGCCTTATTTTAGAACAGAGATAAGGTTGTTAAACAAATGTGATCGAGAGTGATAAGATAATAACTTTGTTGTTATGATCTTTCAGCAAAGCAGGAGATCCCGTGCGCTATTATTAGAAAATAAGCTCATCATAAAAATGTGGTGAGGCGAGAGCCTAGGGTTTTTTTTAAGAGAGAAGGAGAGATAGTTAGGTGGAATTTTTGTGGAGCGGAAGCTCAAATTAGTAGTGAGGTGTGTGTGTAAAACAAAAAATAGTGATCAGTCTCTATGTAATTGGGCAAGAGCCGATACTCTGTTCCATTCATTGAATGTAATTGTGGTTTGTATGTTGACAGAGGTCAATTCTTGTGAATGAGACCTGAGACTGAGACCTTGTATTGCTATTTTCTATGAATAGAATTTGTGCTGTGTGTGTATCATTTTCTGAAGAGCGTGAACTTGAATATCATTCTTTTTATTGTAAAAAAAAATGAAATGATAACGGCCTGTGTGTGTTCTTATTTTAAAGAATCTCATTATTAAGTCAAACTCAGCATAGTGGGAATTGGCGAGTTGCAAAAGTCATTTAATGTATGATTTGGTGTAATCATCTGTGGAACCTTTAAACGAAATTAAATTGTCAATCGATTTATCGGGTCTGTGTATAGCCTTCGTGTGGACTAGAGAGGGTTCATATCACAACGGATGACATTGGGAAATGGATGCGAAAAGCTGTAAAGTTGGTTCAAGTGAAATTGGATTCGGAATAATATCGAAGCATATATAGGAAGAGGGGTTGTTTACCATTAATATTTGGCAATTTCCGATCAGTAGCGTATCGATGGACGCAAAATGTCATGAAGAATGGTTAATGTGATATCGGATCTGATAACATAATATCGAAACTGTGGATCGCCGATTAGATCGGATCAGAAGGTGTTTGATATTTGCATTGGAGCAGAACGGTAGTAATGGTCTATAATTGCGGCATTCAAAAGAATTGTGATTAGATAGTTATCACATCAGGAACGATGTAAATGCCCAAATTCCTGTGTCATATTAAGATTGCAAGTTGAGTTAGATCAGTCAATCAGATCTAGGTGGAAATCGACAATGTGTGGTTGCAAATAGCGATTTGCACTTATTGATCAATATTCAAACCTCAACAGACACCTTAGCTTGATGGATACTCAGAATGCTTGTGATATTATTGATGTGTTAATATAGATGCTAAATGCTTTGGATCTTCACAGTAAGGAGGGCGTAAAGCAGGAAATGATAATAGATCTTGTAGAACAATGTTGTTCTTACAAGCAGCGGGTGATGCATCTTGTGAATACAACTTTTGATGAGGAGCTTCTTTGTTAGGGTATTACATTGAACGAAGACCATTCCCATTCGATTGATGAAGTTGCAGAACTCTGTTTCTGTGAAGAGTCAGAGAGCGACCACTGAAGGTGATGGTAATGGTCGATGTGTGGATATGATCATGTGAAATGATATTTGGGTTCAAATGACATTGAAATAGGTTCCGATCTAATATAAAGGGAGGTTATTGAATCGGTGATAAAGTGTCGGTTCTCGATGCATAGCTCAATAGAGATTCTGGGTATGATGGTTTGACCTTCATCATTTTGAAGGAATCAATTTCTAAAATGCCAGAGAGCAGTGAATGAACTGAATGCATTGGAATTGGTAAAGGTAAATACATTAAGAACGTTGAGGGAGTAGTTTTGCACCAAACGCAGAGCAGAAGTCAGCGTTGCTTCATCGAAATGGATTGAGAACCAATGAGCAAGATGTGAGAATTGTTGAGCGCGTAATGAATTCTCATGGATACAATTATCTGATAAAATTCTGGGTGAATTATTATATAGACTCTGCAGGCATTAGATGTGATCGAATTGCAAATTTGTTTGAGGGTAAATGTATGAGTCTGAAAGGATCCAGGTTATGCAGGCAGCCTGCATCAATAAAACAATAAAGTTAAAATAGGTTTGCATTTGTCCTTTGTAGATGTTTGTCCCCATTAATCTTGATCTTAATAGATTAATTATCTTATGGTGGCCTTGAGTGGTCACTTCCATTAGTTGCATGCTTTATAGTTTTCTGATAGTGACATTTTTTAGGCTTGATAATACTTTATTTAATTTATCAAAATGTGTTATTGTCCATATTATTGTTAAATACGTTGGTTTTTTAGCATGTTTTAGCAAAACGTTCCCAAAATGTTTATAGATTGTATTTTATAATGAAATGATTCATTGCTTGATGAAATTGTTTTGGATATTTTTTTTAATGATTCATTGATTGATGAAATTGTTATGGATAATTTTTTTAGTATATTAAATTGTATGTGATAAAGTCAAAAGTCACCTCTTTTTTAGATTTTCATTGTTCAATTTCCCTTAAGGCCATCAAGTTCACCATTTGGTCCCACGTTAAGGAAATATAGGAGTCATGAAGTGGAATCGTCCAAGCACTTAAATCTTGAGACATGTTTTTTTTTAGTCACATTATACTTCCTTTCTATGTAAATTCTTGATGAAAATAGTCTCATGGAACATGAGGGGCCTCAATAGTAAAGGAAAACAAAAACTCCTAAAACAAAAATGGTATGCAAATCACCCACCAATAATGTTGATATAAGAAGCAAAAATATTAAGTGAGGTTCTACCTAATATAAATAAAAAATGGGGGAGGAATTTCCAAGTATTAGTGATTGATGCTTAGAGATACTTGGGTGGAATGCTTATTATTTGAAATGATCAAGACATCAAGGTTACCAATATGTTTAACTCTTTTCGCATTATGACAATTCAATTTTAGTTAATTTACATCGAGGACTACTACCATGTATCCAATGTCTATGACTCCAATATCGCAAATGGAAAACCTCTATTTCTCAATTATATTTCAAGCACAAGTAATTTATACTCCCCATCTCCATGGATTATTGGGAGTGACTTCAATATTATCAAGTGTCTCGAGGAAAAGAAAGGATGAATTGAAATGTTTAACAAGATATTTTGTAAGCTATACCACTAGAGCCATAAAGTAGTCTCCATTAAGGTTGTCAAGCAATGAGTCTCCAACCCACACATATGGATCAATGAGATGTAATACGTGTGTGTGAGGTGACTAATTTAATACACCACTCTAATAACTCCACAAAATTATGTATTTCACTCCGTCACATAAATTGACAGTAGTGTGACATAAATAAACCAAGAGTAGACATGAAAGCCTTAGGCAACAAACATTCCCTACATCCTCATTTAGTTGCTTAAATGATGAAGTGAAAATGCAAGGAGAAAAGAGGAATTCATTATTTAACCATCACAAACATGTGATCAAGTGTGACTAGGAGTGTATATATTCATATATTTTCCAAAGAGGGAGTGAATACATGAGTTACCATTCATTGGCCCTTATTTTTTTTTTCTTTTTCATTTTCTTAAATATAGGACTTAGGGAATAAGGTTTTCATAGGTTTGGCACAACTCGTAGATATAATATTTACATGAATTTTCACTTCAACCTTACAGTTTAGACTTAGATAAATCAATATATTGTATCTTTAATGATTTTGGCTTTCAGTTTTTTATTTTATTTCATCACAAATGAAAAAAGGGGGAATATTTTGCCACAAATCTATGAATGCTTATTCATAAAGGCGTCATGGGATGAAAACAAATTAATGATGTTATTCTTTATGAAAATGATGTGTATTCTTGAGAAACTCTTATGCTTGTGGATGTCTCCTCTCTGGTTGAGAGGGAGTGAGGGTAGATACCATATTATCCATGTGTCATGTACTATGGCTAGGACTAACAATCGTAAGCCTAGTAAAGACACTAGTAGGGAGAATGGTGGATTGGATAAACATCTAGGACCAATATTCTTTGAGAATTTGGAATTTGACTAGGACTAATCGCCATAAGTCAAGTACATTAATCCAAGATAAGAATAGTCATGAGGATTGACATTTCCTGGTGTCAAATATTATGATAGTGAATTAGGAAATGATCATGTGAGGACATATTTGGTCAACATCCTGGTGGGGTAAGTGCTTAGAGAGGTAGTGGTGTCCAAATTTATGCGTCCCAACATTGTGCTCTGATCTAATGGAGAGATAAATTTGTTAGTCAAGGCCTTACTATTTTGACAATGCTGGCTATGATGATGTAAATCATCATTGATGCTTATCAATCCAGATCCCTTCTTATATGAATATTTCAACTTGAGAGTACTTGTTGTCTCATTATGAGTACCTCCCTAGTTTAGAGGGAGGGTCATCATCTTCATTATCTCCATCATCACCACCATCAATGTCATCATTATTGTCATCATTTCATTACCGTCATAATCACCATTCATTTCTTCATCATCATCATCATGATTATGGATATTGTCATCAATTTCTCATAATTATAGGCATAATAAGAAATGTCATCAACCTAAAAAATCTTACGAGTGCTCAAAAAACGTTGTTAGGACACATGATATATGCAATGAAAATAACAACTTTATTTTTTAGAGATAATCTATGATCATCATCATTGCTACCATTATCATCGTCATTATAATTTTCATCATCCCCATCATCATAACTAATATTATTTTTATCATATTTGTTGTCATCTTCATCATGAACATCATAATCATCATTCATGCCATTATTGTTCTTGATGATGACCAAGATGAAAATAATGATAATGATGATTAGATGATGATGACTTGGAAGATGAAGCCAAAGATAATTATTATGATTTTGACCATGACAACATTTAAAAATTGGGAAGAATGGCCAAGGTAATTAGCATCATCATCATCATTGTCATTGTAACTCTCATCGTCTTTATCATCATTGTCATTATCATAACAATCACAATTCATGTCATTGTCATCATCTTCATTATCATCATCGTTATAATTATTGACATTGTCATCAGTTGTTCATAATTTTCAATGTCATAAGAAATATCATCAATGAAAAAAATATGATGTGTGTTGGAAAAGGGATGCAAAAGTGAACAAAAAAAATGGGGGTAAAAATAGAAGTAAATTTGGATGAAGAGTGGACACAACATAAGTAGATGCAAAACAAGACAGAAAAATTGACACAAAAGTGGATGAAAAAATAGATGCAATAGTTGATGCAAACTTGAACACAAAATAGGATTCAAACATGGATGAAAAAGTGGAAGAAAACATGGGCACAATATTTGGCATAAAGCTTAGCATGAATTGTGGTGAAACAAATGTGGATACTACAATGAATGTAAAAAAAAGAAAGACACAGCTTGAATGCAAAAACGAGGAAAAATTGGATGAAAAAAGGGATGTAAACATGGGTGCAATAGTGAACACAAAATTAGTTGAAAAATTGGACGAATCAAAAGTGGATGTAAAAGTAGATTAGAAATGGGATGCAAAAAACATAAACAATATTAGATGCAAACTTGGACACAAAAGAGGATACAAATGTGGATGCAATAGTGGAAGAAAATGTGGGTTGCAACGATAGGCATAAGATATGGCACAAATCATAGCACAAAAAAAGTGGATGAGAAAGTGGATGTAATAATACACAAAAAAAAAGATGCAAACTTAGATGCAAGACAAGATGTTATAAGGGATTTAAAAGTGGATGCAAACACGGGTGCAACATGAGAAACAAAATTGGATGCAAAATATGGATGCAATGGAAGTACATGCAAAATAAGATACAAAATGAGATGCATTACCCAACACAAAAGTGGAGGCAAAAATAGATGCAACGTTTTATGCAAAAGAGGATGTGAAGATGGATGCAAAATTGGAAGAAAACGTGGGTACAATAGTAAGTACAAAACATGGCACAAATTGTGTCACAACAAAAGTGGATGTAGTGATAGATACATAAAAAGAAGCAAATGAAGATGAAAAATAGGATGCAAAAAGGGATGTAAAAGTGGGTGTAAACATGGGTGCAACAATGAATGTAAAATATGATGCAAAAGTTGATGCAACAAAATTCTATGCAAAAGTAGATGCACTACAAGACACAAAACCTAATGCAAATTTTGAAACAAAAGATGATATAAAAAGGGATTAAAAATAGATGTAAAAGTAGATGAAAACCTAGATGTATATGTGGATGCAAATTTATAAACAAAAAAGGGTGCAAAGGGAGGTGTCAAACTAGGTGCAAATTATGGCACAAGGAAAATGGATGCAATAGTTGACACAATAACAGATGAAAAAGAGGATGTAAATATGGATGAAAAACAAGATGTAAAAGTCAATGCAACAAAAATAGATGCAAAATTAGATGCAAAAACTAGACACAAACCTTGACGCAAAACTTGGAACAAAGGGGATGCAAAAAATATGCAAAAATGGATGCCAAAAATGATCTTAAAAATGATGCAAAAGAGGATGCAAGAGATGATGCAAAAGTTGATGCAAGTGTAGGCACAAAAAGTGGATGCAATAGAGGATGCAAAAGATGGTGAAACAAAACTAGGTGCCAAACTTGATGCAAAACATGGTGCAAGGGATGGCACAAAACTTGGCATAAAACGTGGTGTAAAACTTGGTGTAAAATCTGGTGCAAAACCTATTACAATACATGGTGCTAAACTTGATGTAAGACTTGGTGCAAAACTTGGTGATTACTTTGCATCAGCTTTTGCACCATATTTGATAAATGGACACAAATAGCACCAAAAATGGTTTCTAGATGCAAAAAAAGAAGCAAAAAGGGATACTAATCACAAGGTTTTGTTGTAATGTCAGACTCCATCTGTAGTTTATAAAGCAAACAAATAGAGACAAGCAATCAAACTATTCACTCCCTAGTGGAGTCGCCATTTTGTTATTGGGAAAACTAGTGTCCATTTAGAGCTGCTAGTCCCACTAAGATGGGTAGCTATCTTAGAAACAAACAAACTAAAGTTACTTGTGTTTTCCTTTATGAGAGATAGATGAGAGAGAAGCAGAGAGTACCAACCTCAGTCTTTCACTTGGCTCCTTGCTTGTTTCCTCTCTCCTTTAACAGAGCTTCGCCACTCCTTCCTTACTTGTCCCGCTTCAAAGAACACTTGTAAAGTCAAAGAACCATAATACCATCAAAGAATAGAGATCTATAACCATAAACAATAAAGGATCAAATGTATATTAACCATACAAAAGCATATATCAATACAAGATTCAGAGATATACATGAATATGGAGGAAAACGCAAATAGCTTTATTGATAGAAGTAGTAGAAGAGAGGATTACAACCCATTGGTCTGACCTAGTGTCATCCTGCTAGCATGAAAGCCCTCTTCACCTCATGAAAAGCTTAGATCACCCAACAATACAATGTTGCACAGAGAAACCAACAACACTTCCTTACAAAGTACAAAATTCCAACCTCTGGATCTCTAGGATGAGGGATCCATATATAGATGTTTGTAGGTGGGTGAGTCAGCTTTTGGGATTTTGATTAGTGTCCTCTCTCTGATAGTTCTTGGTTCCACTTGCAGATTTCATGATCTCTTACTCATCCCTGGGTGAATTCAGAGAGGAAAGTGTCAAATGAGCAGTTTCTAGAAGATTCTTTGGGTTTCCACCTAGCCAACTATCTCTGCCATTTGTCTTCTCTTGCTCATCGCACTCTACAGAAGGGATTTTCAATATGCATTGCACGTTTTGCATGTGGCAGGTGAGATGCATCGCACCCTTATCACTGTGTAGCCTGTATGGTCTTGTTTTGACCAGTTCTGAGTAGTTTTTCATGGAGAACTTCTGGGAGATGATGTAATCAGCTGACCTTGCTCCTTTAGGGTATGAAACAACACTTTTAGGGACTTATAAGCCCTTGGTTTTATGGATATATAAGATTGGCGTTGTAGTGCCCAAATATGTCTATAACACATCTAGAGTCTAAAATAGCTCAACCCTCAATAAAAACAACGGTATCCCAAGACTAATCAGACTCAACCATCAATATCCACAACAAGGGCTTCCAAAGACTAAATCGCCTCAACCCTTAATATCAACAACAAGGGCATCCAGAGACTAAATTGCCTCAACCCTCAGTATCAACAATAAGGGCATCTAGACACTAAACCACCTCAACCCTCAATAACAACATGGGTATCTCGAGTCTAAACCACCTCTACCCTCAATATCAACAACAAAGGCCCAAACCACTACAACAAAACAAACAATTTGCACCAGATTTTAGTGCATGTTTTTCTCAATTGGGATGAGTAGCTTGGCGCTAAATCTCACTCTATTGTATAATTTTTAAAGCGTCCTATTTTGCAACAATTTTTTCATCTTTTTCTACACCAAATTTTGCATCATTTTTTGCATCATATTTTGCACCAAGATTTGGATTTGGTTTTACAAGAGGTTTTGCTTCTAGTTTTGTGCCATTTTTTGCATCTATTTATGCATCATATTTTCTTCTTGTTTTGTGCCATTCTTTGCTTCTAGTTTTGTGTCATAATTTGCATAGAGTTTTACACCATATTTTACATCTGATTTAGTTCCTTTTTTGCATCCAATTTGTGTCAATTTTTGCATCTAGTCTTATGCCATTTTTTGCTTCTTATTTTGTACTTATTTTTACATCTATTTTTGCACTAGTTTTTACACCTTCTTTTACACCATTTTTTGCATCCAATTTTGCACCATATGTTGAATCTGATTTAGTGCCAAAATTTTCATCCTTTTTTGCACCATTTTTTTCATCCACTGTTTCATTTTATTTGTCACTCTTTTTTGCATCCTATTTTGCACCATATTTTGCATCTAATTTTGCATCATTTATTGCATTCAATTTAGCATCATTTGTAACACCATTTATTACATCCAATTTTTCATCCTTTTGAGCATATAAATTTGCATCATATGTTGAACCATGTGTTGCGTCCAACTTTTCATCCCATTTTGTGTCTAATGTTACATTAAATTTTGTGCCATTTTTTTGGTCTAGTTTTGCATTTGCTTTTGCACCAAGTTTTGAATATTTTGTTGCACCTCATTTTTTAGCAACCAACTCATAAAATAGGAGAATGAGATAGATAAATGACTTCAAAAGTAGCCTCTTCAAGGGGCAACTTCCTTTACATTGCACATATGAACAATTCTTAGATGATACAAATGGCAAGACCTCCTTTCTATATATAGGAGTCTAAGGGGTCATAATATAATCGGAGCTGGCATAACAATAATAATGTAAGGGTACAAAAATAACAATAGTGGGCTTCTATGGGGCATAATAATAAAAATATGGGGAAACATGGGCACGACAATAACAATAAAGCATTACAATGATAATAATAATAAGGGAATACACTAGTATTATAGGGACTTAACATGATCAAAAAGGTATTTTCCTCAATGCTAGAGTATTTCTGGATGCTTTTATATAAAATTCTCATCCTCCCATGTGGAATCTTCAATGGGTAAGCTCTTCCACTTGATGAGATACTTTGAAATTGATCGATTTTGTAGCTATCAAGTTCTTGTTTCAGTGACTGCTTCAGGTTTCAATATGATTTTTCCTTCCTCGTCAAGTTCTAGAAATATTGTTTGAACTAGGAACTTGTCACCTATAACCTTCTTTAGGCATGAAACATGGAAAATTGGGTTCACTTGAGAAGATGTAGGAAGTTCCAATTTTGTATGCCATAGTACCAATCTTTTGCAATGCCTTGTATGGACCATAATATTTTGGTGATAATTTACTATCCTTCTTAGTTTGCTTGAGGGACATTTGTTTGTGTTGTTGTAGTCGTAGAAATACCCAGCCACATACATCAAAACTTATTTCGCTGCGATGTTGATATGCTTGTTGTTTCATTCTATTATGCAGAAAATTTAGGTTATCCTTTAAGAGTTGGAGAACTTTTTGTTGATGCTCGATGTGATCTTCCACTGCTTGAACCTTAGAATTTTCTCTTAAATATAATGTTATGGATGGTGGATGATATCCATAAAGTGCCATAAATGGGGTCAGTTTTGCTGCAGCATGGAAGGAAGTGTTATACCACCATTTAGCTAGCACCAACCATTTAATATACTGTGTCTGTTTATAAGATACAAAGAAATGAAAATATCCCTCCAAACATTTGTTCACTATGTTAGTGTCAGTATCTGCATACTTCCATTAGGGATCAAATTTTTCTCTTTGCATTTCATTTTAAGGGTCCCATACTGAAATTTTTACATCATTTCATTAGGTCATGTCAGACTGATCCACTGATGGTTGACTTCTCTTTAGAAAATCTAATTTCTCCTTCATAGAGTATACTTGCTGACCCTTCTTCAGGTTGTCTTCAGTTATGGTTTCATAATCAATTTGCAATCATTCTTTCATTAGGTCATAGGGCATGTTTTCATTAGGTCTTAGGGTTTCATCACCAAGGTCAAGAGCATGACTTTTAAAGTGTAAATAAAGGGCAGCAAGGGTATGAGGATGATAAATAAGTCAAGCATGATGGCTTGTAGGTCATAGTCACTATATAATTATCTTTTAACCTAATGTAATTTTCACCTCAAAAACATGTTTTCGAGGTGAGAACAGAGTATTTTGAGTTAATTTGTATTTCTTATGTAATTTTAAGTCACTTTATGTAATAAATGATCCCAGCTACACCAAAGCATCTCTCCATGTTGAAAGACAAAGAAACACTGCAAAAATCAGTTCAAGTTGAGCATTATCCACCTCAAAAGAAACAAAGAAGAAAAAGCATTAAAAACAGAGTTTTGAAGAAGGTCAAGAAAGATTAGAAAGTGGGTTTTTCAAGTGAAAAATCAAAATTTACTCCTATATAAGGTCTCACATTTCATTTTCAAGCTCATCAATCTCATTCGGCAAGAAAGGAGTCAAAAAGTAAGGAGAAGAGGAAAGTTTGAGTGAGTTTTGAGCAAAGGAGAAGTGGCACTGCGCTCCTGGAGGGTGGCACTTCGCATTTGGAGAAGTGGTGGAGTGGTGTTGCGCATAGGCAAACTAGTGCTACATGTTTCAAGGAAGAGGAATGGTGTTGTGCATTGAGAGTTTGGCGCTGCATGTCTGGAAATTTTCACAGTCTAAATTTACATTGCGCTTCGCTTCTAGAGGTAGCACTATGCATCTGTGCGGTGGTGTTGCACGTCTAGCAGAAGGGCCAGAAAGGCCTGAAAACGTCAACAAACTTCAGAATTGCCCTCTCTTACCTTCATACAAGTATGTTGTCCTCCCATACTTCATTGTTGGTTTGCAATGAAACTCTTAAGAATAATTCCCCATCGTAAAGGTCAAACCCTAAATTCTCCCTTGGTTATGATTAAAAACTAAACCCCAATTATTCCTCTTATACCCTATCACTAAAACTCTAAAATTTTTCCCTATAACTTTCCATAAAATCCACATCCCTTTATCCCTCTTCCAAAAAATCAATATCTCAAACAAACCAAGCCCTCCTTCTCATTTTTATGATTCTTACACCCTCATTCATTTTCTAGCCCATAAGGTCATCTCCCATCCCCTCGCTCCTAAGACACTTTCACTAATTCCCTTCATAAAACCTCAAGCCTTGCAAACATGGACAGAGAGGACCAAGACTATGAGGAGGAGGAAAACATAGGCAGTGATAGCTCAACAAATAGACCTAGGCATTAGAGAAAACCACACAGGGGAGGCAGAATTATCAGAGAAGATCCATCAAACCTCAGAGAATTGCAGGCCTCTCAGTTGGCTGTCACTTGTTTCATATATCTTGGCTACTATGAGTTCTGTGAGTAGGTAGAGAGAGTTCAACAGCACCCTGAGCTCACTAGACTTTTTGTAGCTCATCTTCAGGACAACAGGGTGACTCTTGCTAGGGTGACATTCATAGCCTCACCATCCATTATTGTGGATGCCACTAGGACTCCAAATGTATGGGAGAAGTGGTACAAGGAACAAGACCTGGATGAATATTATTATGAGCCTTATATCAAACCCCAGTATAGAAATGAGGTGAAAATAATTTGTCCTTTCAGATTTCTTGAAGACAATTATGTCCCCATGATGAAAATAATCATGAAATATTTCACTTGTGAGGGCAGATTTTCCAAGCTGTACACCTATCACATCAGGCTTCTTATGTATTTTTACTATGGTGAAGATGTTAAACCTCCCTTATTTCTTGTTTGGGAATATTGAGAAGATGGCCATTTTGTGCAGAAGAAGCCATACCCTTAGCAGATGAGCAATTTCTATCATTATTGTTTGATCGAGATGATTGTGCTTCGTCATCTCAGCCTCCTCAACATCTCTTAGCGAACATTTATTGCTCATGACACCTTCAGGGGTCCTCAAATTCCTCCACCAGTGTCTCAAGAAGTAGGTGGCCTTCTAGCAGTACTCAGGTGAAAACAGATGAGGAGGCCAAAGAGACTAGAACTACTGAGGTGCCTGGGACTTACATAACATATTAGAGGGGCAGAAGGAGATTGTTTGCAGCTGATAGGCAAGTGTTTTCTCCAGAGGATGTGGAAGGGACCTTTCCTTCTTTATCAACCCATAGGAAAATGCTAGCTCCACACGATGTGGAAGGGGATTTGCTTTTTTCATCAACACAGAAGGTACAGGTGCAACAACTCCACAAAGGGAAGGAAAATATAACAGAGGAGAGTTTTGATGATGAGGATAAAGAGAGGGACTTTGATTTGACAGAGCATGATGAGCCAGAGCAACATTATACTCATCATGGCATGGAAATAATTGACTTAGGGGCTCAGGATGAAGAAACGATAAAGGACATCATCATACAAGAAAAGGAGGCTCAAGTCCAAGATTTGATGGACAATCTGGAGAGGGCTAAGTATGTCATCACATATTTGGAACAAGAGAACAAGCAGTTGAGTGATAAACAAGTCGTCATGGATCTGGAACTTCGCAAGGTAAAATAGCAAGGTGACAAAGAAGCACAAGTCACTTTGACTCATATTGAGAAGAAAATTGAAGATGATAGAGAGACTTGGCTTGAGAGATTAAATTTGCACCTTTTGAAGCTGTTGTAGAAGGTCAATAGAGACAATCAGATGATCAGGCACATGGTCTACCATTACAGGACCCGAAGCAAAATTTGCAACATGAGGTTCAAAAAGATGAAAGCTAGGCTAAGGCAGACTCTAAAAGGTAAAAAGGAGGAGGATAGGCTTAGTTTTCTTGTTGAAGCATCAATGGCTCATCAAGATACTTGATGATGGTGCTTCTCACCAATTTTGGTCAAGTTTGGCAAAGTTTTTGTCACTTGCAACACAGAAAATTAGGCTCAATACGCAGTGCTACTGACATTGCTATTTTCCTAGGGGCACCCAATGCACAAATGGCTTGCATTTTTGGATTCAGAGCGATGATTACATGCACCCTATGGACTTTCTAAGTTTTTGGGATAGAACTGGTCCACCAAAAGGTCATAAAACATCCTAAAAATGACCTTTCTACCACTTTTTGGACACACAGAAGCAGTCTTGGGAGAATCAAGTGTTGAGGGGCCAAATGAGCTTAAAATTCCAAAATTCTAGGTCTTTTAGATATTATACTTGAAGACCTCTTCAATGAGTTATCATGAGATAAATTTGGATGTCGAGAAGGCCTCCAAAAGGGACCTAAAAGTGGCACTGAGTGTTGGGCCAGTGGCGCTGCGCGTAGGACAATTTTTGCATAGGATGGCTATTTTTCCATTTTTTGACTGTGTTCATGGATTTTCTCTCATGGAGGATGTTTTAACATTTTAAATAATGACTTGACATGTAACTATGATGGATAACTAGTAGTAGAGGGTAGATTCATTACATTAGAAGTCAATTTGAGCTCAAATGAATCAGTTTTTCACTTTTAGAGGCAAGTTGTTAAGATGCCTATATTCTTGATTCTTGTTCAGCGTTGGTTAGATTAGCTCCTCATCTTAGGGATTCAACCACTGAGGATGGGAGGAGGTTGAAACCATGCCTATATCTTCTTCTTCTTTCTCATTGTAAAGGGTTGGACTCAGTTGGATGCTCAGACCTTGATTGTACATCATTTTGTAGTAGTTTAGCAGGAGATTAATAAGAATTGTAGCTATTTTTATGGGATCCATGTGGTATGGAGTTTTAATATAGTTTCTTCTTTTGTGATCATATGTTAATGTGTTTTGTATACTTCATTAATCATTTCATTTCTTCTAAGTGAATGCTTTCAAGTTGATAGGGAGAATTCATTACATGAGTGCTCTGTTTTGGGAAAACATTCACCATTTCATGTTTTTTGTAGTCTAGGAGGGATCCATGGTTTTCACATGCTCTTTTTAGCTTCTCACCAGTCTTAAACATCTCACCCCATCAAGACATAGAGTGCTAAACCTTATGCCTACCTTGCCCCATTGAACACCCTACAATTTTGACCTATTTCCCTAGACCTAAACTGTACAGCTCCCCCTGATCCAACAAAACCCCTTCAAAATCCAATCAAAACTTCATGCTACTATACCTAGCCTAAAATTATTTTCCTGATCCAGTCATCTTAGCTGATATCCTTACGGAGAGAGCCCTCTCCCAACCTTCCTTCAGCGTGAGGTTCAATCCAGTTGATAACATAGTGGCGACCATACTAGGGAATGAAAGATTAATCACGCCAGTGGTATATTTCATTTGAATTCTTAATCTTATGGATGATGAGCTTTAGAATTTACTAGGCTAAATTGGAAAGTTGTAAAGCAATATATAAAACTTCGAAATTTGAGCACATTGGCTTTGAGAAACTACACTAGTGCCAATCTAGATCCAAACCATGCGCCAATAGTGGATAATCCCAACCTTATTTCGATAAGACTCAAAAGAAAAGAAAGTTCAGTTAGTCCAACACGTTCAATAAAAGTAGATTCCTGCCCTGATGAATGGTTGTTTTTAGAAGACCTTCCCTTTGATCTGTCATTTGACCTTTCCCTATTTAGAACTAGGTCTGAAAGTGCACTTGACGACATAGTTCTAGATTCAGAGTTTATTGCAGATCTCAAAGTCCAAAAGGTGAACTGGTCAATTGATGAGTATATTCTAAATTCCCCTCAATCATCCCTTACTACTGCTAAGATCCCTGAGATTTCTGAATTGGTGTCCACTACCCTTAGTTCATCATTATTCCCTTCAACCTCTGAGTTCGTTCCCCACCTCCATTTATACCTTCAATTCCTTATCAACCTATTATTCCCCATAAATCACCTATTACTCTGAGTTCTCCATCAACTACTGCATCAAATCCTGGTAGCCCAATCCTTGCTTTAAATCCACCTCAAGTTATGGTTGCCCAGTATGCACCCCTTGTTTTACCTCAGAATCTTGGTGCCATGCCTACTGATTATCAATCCAAAATATTGTTATTTGATGCCACTCAAACCATTACATCTCAGAAACATGTTGATAAAATGAATGATTTCTTTGACCTCCATGAAGTGGATATTGAAGATGTGATGATGATATTGTTTGTACAAAGCTTTGGAGGTGAAGTTCGAAAATGGTTTAGAGCTTTACCCGCAGCTTCTATCACCACTTTACCAATCCTCCATAGGCAGTTCCTGGATTGGTGGGAGGTGAAGAAGAATCCACTTCAGCTTTTGTCCGAGTATGAGAACATCAAAAGAAATGTCAGCGAGAGTGTGCAAGACTATTGTGTGAGGTTTAATGCAATATACAATGCTATTCCTGCCAACATTAAACCACCAGAGGGATTGGCTTTGCTCAATTTTCTAGATGGTTTCGATGGTGATATGGCATATCAGTTGCGGGAATGTGATCCTACCACACTAGAAGACATGCAAAAGAATGCTGTGAGTGTAGAAGCAAACTTGCTGGCCAAAAGAGCAAGAATGAGAGCTGAGAAAAGAGTGACCATAAAAGAAGAAGCATCTACTTCAGATGTCAAGATGGATACATTGATTTGAATAGTGGCAAGGATGGTTGACCAGTTGTTCATCATAGATAGACCTGAACCACCAAGTCGGAATTCAAATTTTAGAGGACAGCAACAACCCCAATTTTGAATCAAGCAAAGAGAACAAAAAGCACTAGAGCAACCAGTGCAACAAAAGCAGATCAGAACTCCCTTACAGCAGAATTATGTTCAAGGAATGGAAGAAGAAGATGACGAAGATCTGGTAATTGAAGCAAATTAATTTTTCACTGCTGATGGTATGCCTATATTTCTAATAGAAGATGAAGAATATGTAGAAGTTCCAGACATACAAAGGGATGAGGATTACATCTTAGCAAATGATGTGGTTTTGGAGGCTGAATCTAATGATTATCAATGTGGTTATATGAATGCTTTGAATACACAGCAGAGGTAGTACTCTTTAAGGAAGAGATGTATTGGTCAATCCCATTCAGAAAGCAAAGGATGTGCAATCCAAGAATGATTCCTCAAACATTCAGAAGAAAGGGAAAGAGCCTGCTGATCTGAATCCCAGCAAGGTACCATCACCAAGTATCACTACAAATGAGAAGAACAATCAGCAAAAAGATAGTGCAGCAAAAGAGAAAGCAGATAAGAATGATATTGGTGTCAAAGAGGTAGAAAAAGTTTCATCCTTTAATTTAGAAAGTGAAATTGCTAAAGTAAGTGTCCATTCCTTTGATTGAGCTTGTTAAAAATAGCAATTATAAACACCACGTATCTAGAATATTTCAAATAGATCCTTTGTCAGACATGGTGAATGTCGAGGATGATAATCCTGAACTCATTTTTGGTCATGCCATAAAAGGTCAGCCTGAAGATTGCGAAGTCCCTTCCTTTGATTTGAGTCTTACACTGCATGAGTATATTCTCCATAATGTTATGTTAGATTCCATAGCTTCCCACAATTTGATGCCTAAAGCCATTATGGAAAAGTTGGGTCTGGATATCACCCAGAAATATCATGATTTGTACTCCTTTGACTCTGGTAGAGTTCGTTGCATTGTTCTCATCAAATATTTAGTGGTTTCTTTAGATCAAATCCCAGCCAAAAATGTCTTGATGGATGTGGTAGTTATTGATATACTGCCTCGATTTGGTATGCTTTTATCTAGATTGTGGGGTGCTAAACTCAAAGGCAAATTACAAATTGACTTCTCTTATGCTACCATCCCTATTTTCGATCAATTGAGGAAGTTGTACCAGGAAAAGAAAATGAAGTATATGATCACTAGTAAAGAGAAGCGTGTGAATCATTCGATAAATGCTATACATACTGATTTAGAGTCCTTTGTTTTGTATTCTGATAGTGGATTTAATGATGTAGATATTAAGCTTGTAGAAGTAGATGATCTACCAAAAATTTCTAATAATTTTAAAGCAGTTCTTAATCAAGAAAAAGAAAAAATAGCAATTTCTTATGAGCAACTGACACAACAGCAAAAGGTCAGTGAAGAGCAAAAAAATGAAGTAATTAGCAAAGGTAAGGTTGAGAAAGAAATATAATTCCAGCATCTAGAAGATGAAGCTGACCTTTGGAGAATGGACTTTGATAGCATTGTGGGTAAGGATGGTGTTGGTATTGGAATTTGGATTCAAAGCCTTGCTTTCCATCCTGCCAAAGTCCCAAGTAATGTTAGAGTATGTTATTACAAGTTATCTTTTGATTGATTTAATAATGAAGTGGAGGATGAGGCTTTGATTACAGAGGTCTTAAGATTTTGAAGAAATTAGATGCAAAAAGGATTTTTGTTTATGTTAATTCAAAGCTAGTGATTAAACATGTAAAAGGAGAAAATCAAGCAAAACATCCACGGATGAGAGCCTATAGAAGTGCAGTTCTAGATATTTTGAGGATGTTTCCTAAATATACCTTGACAGCAATACCCTGGACTCAAAACATCATTGCAGATTCACTCACCACTGCGGCTAGAAATTTGAAGATTACAATGAATTCTAGCAACAAATTTGAAATTCATGTCAAACATAGGCCTACTGTTCCTGATAATTTGAGGTATTGGCAATTTTTTTGGGATGAAAATGAAATTAATGCCTTTTTGAAGAATGAAGGAAAGTTTAAGAATGCTTCCATTGATGATGTTTGTGATTCCGATGATCAAGATATTGAGGTAAATCAGATGGAGGTTTTACAGCTGAAGGATAATATTATTCCTAGAGGTCTCGTACCTTTAGAGGAGCTTTTTGATCTAGATGATGTAGCAAGAAAACTGACCTTGATTCCTACGGACAAAGGAGTTGAAGATGTAAATCTTGGAACAACTAACCAACCCAAGTTTGTAAATTTATCAAAAGCATTGTCTCCTAAAGTAAAGGCTAAGTATGTTAGATTACTTTCTGAATTTTCTGATGTTTTTGCATGGGATTATTCAGATTTGAAAGTGTATGACAAGGATATCATTCAGCATACTATTCCTATCAAGCCAGATCAAAAACCTTTTAGACAGAAGTTGAGAAGAATCATTCCAAAGCTACTTCCATCTATCGAGAAAGAGGTAAATAGATTGTTTAAAGATGACATCATTGTTCCAATTAGATTTTTCGATTGGATTTTAAATTTGGTCCGGGTATGAAAGAAGACTGGAGAAATAAGGTTGTGCATAGATTTCTAGAACCTCAACAAAGTGTCCTTGAAGGATAATTACCCTCATCCTAAGACAGACCATATTCTGCAAAGAGTAGTTGGAGCATCACGGATGTCACTACTTGATGGTTACTTAGGCTATAATCAGATCTTGGTGCATGAAAAAGACCAAGACAAAACTGCCTTCACAACACCTTGGGGAACTTTTCAATATGCTAAAATGCCATTTGGATTGAAGAATGCCGAAGCCACTTTTCAGCGGGCGATGGACATAGCTTTTGCTAATGAGAAGGATGTTTTCCTGGTAGTTTATTGAGATGATCTGACGATATTTTCTGGTTCTGATGATGAATATTTGTACCACTTAAGGATTGTCTTTCAGAAATGTAGGAAGTTCAAGATTTCTCTAAACCCAAAAAAGAGTCTTTTTGCCATGGACAAGGGTAAGCTCCTTGGTCATATAATTTATAAAGATGGTATTTGCATTGATCCTTCAAGGGTGGAAGCAATCCAACATATAGACTTTCCACACAACAAAAAGGAGATTCAGGCTTTCAATGGTAAGATGAATTTCTTATGCAGATTTATACCAAATTTGTCTAAGAATTTATGTGAAATAACTAATATGTTGAAATAGGGTAACACTATGAAATGGATCGAGGATGCCATGAAATCATTCAACTTGGTAAAGTTTGCTTTGACTACAACCCCAGTCTTGATTAGTCCTGATTATACTCATGATTTTATTATATTTTCATTTTCATCCGAGCACACCATGGGTGTGGTGTTGATGCAAAAGAGGGATCGGGTGGAGCAACCCATTGTTTTTTCAGTAGGACTATTTGAGATGTTGCCTTATATTACAATATCATTGATAAACAAGTGTTGGCTCTTATAAAAGCATTGAAGGATTTCAGAGTATACATTCTGCATTCACATACTATAGCATATGTTCCTAATGCAGCAATCAAGGATGTTCTCATGCAAACTGATCCGGAGGGAAGAAAAGGTAAGTGGATAGCAGCAATGTTGGAGTATGATCTTGAGATTAATCCTACGAAACTGATCAAAGGACTAGGCTTGGCAAAATTGATGGCTGAATCAAATTTGCATGCTCTAGACATAAATCTCATTGCAACAATGTCAAAGGACGAAGATGGTGGCTCACTCATTCAAGTATCAAAAATGTTTCTAAAATCACCTTGGTATTATAATATATTTTATGTTCTTCAACATATTTTTCCACCTCCTGGAATGTTAAGAAGTAAAGGTAGATCACTAAAACTAAAGTCTTCAAAATTTTGCATTTTAAATAGTGTTCTCTATTGGAAAGATCCGGGAGGAATTCTTCTTAACTATTTGGTTGAAGATGAAGCTCAACAGGTAATGAATGATTTTCAAAGAGGTGATTGTGGCGGTCATTTTTGGAAAACAATAGCTAACAAAGTGTTGAGAGTAGGATATTATTGGCCAACTTTGTTTTCAGATTTATATAAGAAAGTTATGGGTTGCCGTGAATGCCAAGTTTTTCAATGAAAAAGGAAGTTGCTTCTTCTTCCTTTGAAGCCAGTTGAAGTAAATGCACCTTTCCAGTAGTGGGGACTTGATTTCATAAGAGAAATTCATCCCACATCATCAGCACAACACAGATGGATTTTGACAGCTATCGATTACTTCACCAAGTGGATTGAGGCCATTCTGACAAGGCAAGCCACAGACATGGTAATTATCTAATTTTTAGAATCTAATATCTTGTCTCATTTTGGTTGCCCTCATAAGATTATAAAAAATAATGCAGCAGCATTTAAGTCCAAGAATATGGTTGAGTTTTACAACAAGTACAATATTACATTGGGTCATTCCATGACATACTATTCGCAGGGAAATGGATTGGCTGAGTCATCAAATAAATCCTTGGTGAACATTATCAAGAAAATGTTGGAGGCAAACAAGAAGAATTGGCATTGAAAGCTTGTTAATGCCTTGTGGGCTGACAGAGTGAGCAGCAAGAAATCAATAGGTATGTCACATTTTGAGTTGGTTTATGGTACTGATACAATATTTCCTACATCACTTGCAGTCCTGGTCATGAGATTATTACAGGAAGATGGCAACGAAGAAGATGATATTCAACGCAGAATTAATCAAATGATTCACCTTTAGCAAACAAGGGAAGAGGTTTCCCAAAACACTTTCCGGTTGCAAGAGAAAATAAAGAAAATTTATGACCGCAAAACCAAAGCAAAAAAGTTTTAGCTAGAAGATGTAGTGCTACAGTGGGATGCACGGAATGAGGAAAAGGGAAAGCATGGTAAGTTTCACAATTTATGGAAAGGACCATAAAAAATCTCAGCTTATTGAGACAGAATGCATTTTTGTTAAAGGAAATGGATGGTCAGGAATGTTCAGGAGGGCCAGTGAATGGTAGGCTCCTGAAGCACTACTACTTTTGAGGTTGTTCCCTCAAGTTACTTCACCTTCATTGTATATACCGGTTTGCTTTTCCTTGCAAGGTTTCAAGTACACTATCATTTGAGCTTGGGGCCCGAAGTGAAGGCTATAAAGTTTGAATGATTGGTGTGAAGTTTGGTTGATTTGGTTTACAGTCAAGTTTGGAGTCAGTTGTGAGTTAGTTTTTAGTTTCTATTGAGTCATTTTTCATTTTTCTGTTTGTTTGGCCGTATTGCCCAATGGATGAGGCACTTGGTCTACGGTGTTCTTGACACCTACAAGGAGATGCCATCCCCAATAAGGCCAATGTTAGTGTCAGTATCTACATACTTCCATCAGGGATCAAAATTTTCTCTTTGCATTTTCATTTTAGCAGTCCCATACTGAAATTTTTACATCATTTCATTAGGTCATGTCAAACTAATCCACTGATGGTTGTCTTCTCTTCAAAAAGTCTATTATTTCCCTCATATAGTATACTTGCTGACCCTTCTTTAGGTTGTATTCAGTTATGGTTTCATGATCAATTTTCAATCATGCTTTCATTAGGTCATAGGGCATGTTTTCATTAAGTCTTAGGGTTTCATCACCAAGGTCAAGAGCATGATTTTTAAAGTGTAAATAAAGGAAAAAAGGGTATGAGGATGATAATAAGTCAAGCATGATGGCTTGTAGGTCATAGTCACTATATAATTATCTTTTAACCTAATGTAATTTTCACCTCAAAACATGTTTTTGAGGTGAAAATAGAGTATTTTGAGTTAATTTGTATTTCTTATGTAATTTTAAGTCACTTTATGTAATAAATGATCCCAACTGCACCAAAGCATCTCTCCTTGTTGCAAGATAAAGAAACACTGTAAAAATCAGTTCAAGTTGAGCATTATCCACCTTAAAAGAAACAAAGAAGAAAAGTCATTAAAAACAGAGTTTTGAAGAAGGTCAAGAAAAATCAAAATTTACTCCTATATAAGGTCTCACATTTCATTTTCAAGTTCATCATTCTCTTTTGGCAAGCAAGGAGTCAAAAAGTGAGGAGAAGAGGAAAGGTTGAGTGAGTTTTGAGCAAAGGAGAAGTGGCACTACGCGTTGAGAGTTTGGTGCTGCGTGTCTAGGAATTTTCACAGTGAAAATTTACATTGTGCTGCGCTTCTAGAGGTGGCACTTCACGTCTGTGCAGTGGCACTACGCATTTAGCAAAAGGGACTGAAAGGCCTCAAAACTTAAACAAACTTCAAAATTTCCCTCTCTTACCTTCATACAAGTATGTTGTCCTCGCATACTTCATTGTTGGCTTGCAATCAAACTCTTAAGCATAATTCCCCATGGTAAATTTCAAACCCTAAATTCTCCCTTGGTTATGCTTAAACCCTAAACTCTAGTTATTCCTCCTATCACCTATCACTAAAACTATAAAATCTTTCCCTATAACATTCCATAAAATCCACAAGCCTTTATCCCTCTTCCCAAAAAGCAATATCTCAAACAAACCAAGCCCTCCTTCTCATTTTTATGATTCCTACTCCCTCATTCATTTTCTAGCCCATAAGGTTATCTCCCATTGTAACAACACAAGTAAAACTAAAATTAATGTCAAAAGGAAAACAATTCTTTCAATGAAATTATACCTGTACTTTCCGGCTGCGAAGTGACCACAAGATTT
>APFE030689290.1:37472-53817 GCA_000404065.3 Pinus taeda
CCGGTGTCATAATAGAATCATCCTGATGAGCTATGTCCAAAAAACAATATATGCAACTTGGGAGAGGAAACAAGGCTGAGTGATGCAATCCTCTACCTAAGGTCTTGATTTCCGCTTCACTGAACAACATAGATCGATACATGTGAATATATGCATTGATGTCGAACATGCACGAAATCATCTGATTACCAGTCAATAATGGAGACTGTTAACAGACGCGAGGAAGGCCACCAATAATGGTGATGGTCTTCAAGATGCACAGTACAATCTAACGAGTGTGAAAGATGTTTTGTCGCCGAACACCCATAGAATCGCTTAACCATGAGCCAATAATGAGAACCCCTGATCAAACATAAGGCAACCTGCCACTAATGTCTGCAAGTACCAAGGAATTAAATGTGTTTCTGGGTTGTCTTCCTAGATAGAATGTTGAAGTTGATAGGAAGATACCTGTCGAAAGGTAGGAAATAATGTGTCCTACATCAATCGACACAAAACGGGACAAGAATGATTTGTTTTTTTTTTAGGAATCTTTGAGCATTGGGTCTAAACAACAAAGGGCATGATGAAAGGATATGCTTGATGGGTTGATGGAGGAGATAGAAGGTTGACCCTTGAACAATAGAAGGCACGACAATGGTTTTAACCATGCAACACTAGACTCATGAACACCAAAGAGTGTTAGGATACAGAGATGCAAGAACATCGGGGTATATAGGCTAAAACTCATAGGATGGTAGGATTCATCTTGAGAGGCCATCACAAGGAAGGTTTATCTGAGGGAGTGCCATGTTCAAGGGAACGACTGCTGCCAAACCACACTTTCTAATACTAAATGTATTTGTATTGTCCACTTTCCCCGTTTGATTAGTTTATTGAGTCCAGACGAGTAAACTTATCAATCTTTTCATGTTTTAAGAGTTTGAAAAGGACCGCAAAAATAACGACTCTATACCCTATCTGATTAGTTTAATGAGTCCAGACAGGCAAACTTATCTATCTTTTCATGTTTTGAGAGTCTGAAAAGGATCATACAAAAAGCGAATCTATATCTTGTCTGTGTAATTTAATGAGTCCAAACTAGACAACTCGGTGGTCTTTTCATATTTAGAGAGTCTGAAAAGATCGTAGAGAATGACTCCATGGTGGTCCCTTTGTCATAGTTGTTAACTGGGTGCGACAAAAGGTTAATAGTATGCCTGGATCGGTTATTTTTCTGTGAGTTAATATATTGAATCCAGATAAAGAGAAACCTATGTTCAATAGATGTTGGCCTCATTTTGTTACGAGTATGAGGAGATGGACTAAACTCATTTTCTGTCGTGAATTTTTAATGAGTCACGCGACGACAAACTAAATACCTTCATCAAATTTTAACAAGTCAAATGAAGAAAACTCAAGGTATCTTTTTTCAGTTTAGTGAGCGAGGAAAAAGAGGTAAAAGAACTGCTCATTCCTCCTTCGTATATTTTGTAGGTTTTAACCTCGTACAGAAATTACCTACATACGAATTCTAAATCATAGAAAAATAAACAATGCGAGAGCATAACACATAAAAATACATATGCACAGAGATTTTCCTCTGGATCCCAAAACCGGGACTACCAGCTTGATTTTTTCATTATATTCCTTTCAATGTTACAATACATATTTATACATGCCGAAGCATCCAATACCATGGACCAAAAAACCATCACGTCCAATACCATGGACCAAAAAACCATCGCATCTAATACCATGGACCGAAAACCATCGCGTCCAAAAAACATGTGCGAAAATCATGCACAAAACCAAAGGTGGGTCTGCCCAACCTAACATAGTGTCCAAAACCAAAATTTTCCGGGGCGCTGCCCCAGACCCCATAAAGTGGGGTTATGGGTACCCCTCAAACCCCCTGTTAACTATGTAGAAAGAATGTAACACAACCCAACATGTGACACTCGACTGTTTAATTAATAAGCAATTAAAGTGACCAACATTTTGGCGCCATTGCCGGGGAAGGTGACCGTAGATTTTAAGATCATTAATGATTTTATTTTAGATGTATAGGATGCATGAGAGGACGCAGGAAAACTAATCCTACAAGCGGCAATGGCAAAGGCAGAGGAGGAAGGAAAACCTTCATTGACGACATTATCTTAAAAGCTGAAACATCTCAGAGGATAAGCTCTCGGAGGCCACAAACTCAACACTCTCTCCAGACGGACTACGAAACGGAGGAAGTATTGGGACCTGAAAGGGCCGAAGAGACAGTAGAACAAACTGAGGAGTCAGTGGAAGACATTGAAGAAACAATAGAAGATATTGAAGTTGAGGGACCAGCTCAGAACATTGAGAGCCCAACAGAAAGTGCTGAAGACTGGGCAAGTGAAACAGGGGAACAACCAATGGACGGAAATAATGAAGGAATCTTTGGTGGGGGACGAAGAGAAGGAAGTGCAAGGACTCTGGACACCACATATCTCCACAATGGTATGATATTGTCCACTTTGGGCCTAAGCCCTCATGGATTTGTTTTTGGGCTTTACCCCCAAAAGGCCTCATTACCAATGGAGATATTTGTCCATCCTTATATACCCATGATCCTCCCCACTTCTAGTTAATGTGGGACTTTGGTCATATACCCAACAATCCTCCCCTCGAACAAAGGACCATCGAGCCTCCCCTCAAACGATTATCCATTTGTCCACTCTCTACCAACCAACATTCTCCGCTCCAATGCATTGGAAGCACACACCTTAAATGGAGCACCACCTGCCTCGAGAGCTTGCTCTATCCCAGGTCAACTCCTCTTCACCGTGGAGAGCTTGCTCTATCCCAGGTCAACTCCTCTTCACCGTGTTAGGACCAAGACACATCCATGAAGAATCCGGAGCACAGCGCCTGTCTAACTGAGCTCATCCACGGATCCCATCGTGATATTACCGGGGCCCACCACCTTCATTCGACATTCTGAGGATTCATCCACTTGGCTAACTTCGAACCTGGCTCTGATACCACTTGTAAGGACTCTAGACATCACATATCTCCACAATGGTATGATATTGTTCACTTTGGGCCTAAGCCCTCATGGATTTGTTTTTGGGATTTACCCCCAAAAGACTTCATACCAATGGAGATATTTGTCCATCCTTATATACCCATGATCCTCCCCACTTCTAGTTAATGTGGGACTTTGGTCATATACCCCACAGGAAGAGGAGAGAATTCCCTTTCTACCTTGGAATTCCCTATTGAGGATCTTCCCAGAGGGGAAACTCCTATGAAGAACATCCCACTCTCAGCCCTACCTAATTTCCATGGTTTATCATCTGAAGACCCTGATGAATTTCTGTTTGAGTTTGATATATTGTGTAGAAGTTATGAGTATGTTACTAATCCTCAAAAGTTAAATTTATTTCCAGCAACATTAAAAGGAAATGCACTGAGGTGGTTCATGAGCCTGGGAGGACATGTGATCACAACATGGGAGCAGATGAAAGAGAAGTTCCTCGCGAAATACCAAGACTATTGCCGGACACGAGAGAGGAAGGAGGAATTATTTAAGATGGTTCAGAAGGAGGATGAAAATCTGGAGGATTTCGTGGAGAGGTTACAATACAATTTGCAGAGATTTGATCACCCTAATATGAGTAAGGATATTCTTAAGTCAATACTGTTGAAAGGGGTACGGGATGACTGTTTAGACATGTTGAATATGCTTGGTAAAGGGGATATATCTAAGGAATCATATGATGAGATTGTCAACCTCTGTAAGAGATGTTCAAGAGGAGCAGTAAATAGACCAAAAAGCAGGGATAGTACATACTCAAGAGTCCAAAAATCAGCTAGTGGAGGAGCAACAAGCGCTGAAATAGGTAATTTACTTGAAGAATTTAAAACTGAAATGTTAAGCTCTTTTGCTTCACAAATTGATACCTTGCAGGTTAAAAAGAAGCAGGCAGAGGCAAAAGCTACTTTGGCCATTTTCTGCTCTAAATGTAAAGAAAAACACCCACTAAGGGAATGCCCACTGGACAAGGTACCAATTTGCACTATTTGCGAGAAGGACCATGAGACTCAACAATGCCCTTCTTTACCAGGAATAAAAGCAGCGCTGCAACCAACTGAAGAAGAAGCTGGAGCAGTTTACTTGCTGACACAGAGGAGGCAATGGCAACCATGAGGACAAGGTACGAATTCTAATATGCCATTTAATCGTTGGAATAATTATCCTTCTTTTCAAGAAAATTACCCGCCCTTAAATCAAATGAACTTCCCACCCATGCAGCAACCAAACCCTCCCTTTATGGATCCTATAATGTGGAATCCCTGGTCTTTACAACAATCTTATTTCAATCAGTGGAACCCAAGCTGGACAGCTCAACAAATCCCATTTCCAAACTAGTTCCCACAGTATCAACAATCTCTCTCTTTGCCATCAAACGCTCCACCGAATAACCAGACAATGAGACCCCAGTTGCCTGTACAATCGAACCCCAACCCTAATAATAATAAACCTGTGCAGGTCATTGATATTCAGAACCAACCTATTTTCCCTATGCAATGTAATGATATTCATTTGCAGTCTGGGAGAGTAGTCGAACCTATTATTGATGATATTACTTCTTCTCACTCTGATAAAGAGGAGACAAAAAAAGATAAGTCATCCAATAAGAATGCTGGAACAGTTGAGTCACCCTCTAATAAAACTGTTGAAACAACAGATCTGCCATTCCCTGAATCTCTGGCTCTCACTAAGACACCTGAGCCACCTGATTTTAACCTTTTAGGGGAATTGCAGAATCTGTATGTTAAAATTCCACTCTTACAAGCACTTAGAGATGTACCAATTTATGCTAGAACTGTTAGAGACATTTGCATTAAGAAACCTGGAAGAAAAGCTAAAGATCCGCTTATAGTTCATGTGATGGGTGATCTAGCTGCTTTAATGACCGGAAAAACCCCTCCTGTGAAATATGGTGACCCTGGTCATCCTACAGTTACAGTACAGGTTGGAAAAACTTTTGTTTCAAGAGTTCTGGTAGATTTAGGTGCTGCTATAAACATTATGACCCTTGAAACTGCACAATTATTACAGTTGAAGAATGTAATTAGAGAGACCCCAACCATTCTAGAACTAGTTGACCGTTCCACAATCAAACCAGAAGGGGTTATTGAAGACCTGATAATTTCAGTCGAATCTTGGAACTACCCAGCTGATTTTGTTGTATTACAGACTAAAACAAAGTTGGGGGGACATCCATTGATTTTGGGGAGACCCTGGATGGCTAAAACAGATGCCTTTATCAGCTGTAGATCAGGTTCAATGACAATTTCTAATGGATGTGAAACTAAGCAGCTCACTCTTTACCCTCATGCTACACCTATGATTAACAATGATAACTCTATATGGTTAGACTATGAGGATGATGATACCCAACCCATTTTGACTATTAGACAAGCCTTAACTTTTAAAGATACAACCGAGGATGAACTAATTAATAATTTTATTTCCGAACCTTCTTCGGTTAACTCTGAAACACATGATCAATTGACTGCAATTTTGGAACCTGAATCACAGCAAAACCTTAAATCTGAAAATTTATCTCAAACATCAACTGATATCTCCTCCAAGAGCATAACAATAGAAATTGAGCCTGGCAAAACATTGAATATAAACTCTAACTTAACAGATGTTGAAACAGAACAGTTAATGAAGTTACTTGTGAAATAAAGAAGCATTCGTATGGGACTACACAGATATGAAGGGAATCTCTCCTGAATTATGTACTCATCATATTTATATCAAAGAGGGGTCTCGCCCAGTCCGTCAACCCCAACGATGAATGAATCCAAATTTAAGGGAAATTGTTAAAGAAGAACTTCAAAAATTGCTTAATGTAGGGTTTATATACCCTATATGTGACAGTGAATGGGTTTCTCCATTAGTGCTAGTACCTAAGAAAAATGGGAAATGGAGAGTGTGTATGGATTATAGAGCTCTAAATAAAGCCACTCAAAAATATCATTTTCCCTTACCATTTATTGATCAGGTGCTAGACAGTTTGTCAGGAAAGAAATTCTTTTCCTTTTTAGATGGTTATAGTGGATATAACCAGATCAAAATTGCACCCCAAGACCAAGACAAGACCACTTTTACTAGTCCATGGGGAACTTTTTCCTATAGAGTTCTTCCATTTGGGCTATGTAATGCTCCAACAACATTTCAAAGAGCAGTGATAGGAATTTTCTCTGATATGCTTAATGAATCTTTGGAGATATTTATGAATGACTTTACTCCTTATGGTGTGACTTTTGAAGATGCATTACAAAACCTTGATAAAGTACTTAAACGATGTATAGAAGCCCATCTTGCCTTAACTACTGAAAAATGTCATATGATGATGAATCAAGGAATTGTATTGGGACACTTCATCTCATTCCTAGGAATTCAAGTTGATCCAGCTAAAGTGCAAGTAATTCAGACTCTTCCTATCCCCAAAACACAAAATAATGTAAGAAGTTTTTTAGGACATGCTCGATATTATAGAAGATTTATCAAGGATTTTTCTAAAATAGCTTCTCCTTTGTTTGTGTTACTTATGAGAAATGCTGAATTCAAGTGGATTGATGATTGCCAAAAAGCATTTAATGAACTTAAGCATCAGTTGTCTACAACTCCTATTTTAAGAGGACCTGATTGGGCACTGCCCTTTCATATATCCTCTGATGCTTTAGATACTGCAATTGGAGCTGTCTTGGGTCAAGAAGAAAACAATCTTCCTTATGCTATCTATTTCATTAGTAAAAATATGACCCCTGCTGAACTTAATTACACAGTTACCGAAAAGGAATTTTTAGCAGTCATTTATGCTATTAACAAGTTTTGACATTATATTACTGGTTACCCTACTTTTGTTCATACTGATCACTCGGCCATTAAGTATTTAATGAATAAATCGGTCACAAATGCTCGAGTTACTAGATGGTTATTATTACTACAAGAATTTGATATTAGAATTGTAGATCGACTAGGTAAAGAAAATGTAGTTGCTGATTTCCTTTCTCGGATAAAAACTGATGAGAACACTCCAGTAGATGATTCCTTTACTGATGAATAGTTATTCGCAGTATCTGCTCACTCACCTTGGTATGCAGACATTGCCAATTATTTAGTTGTAGGGAAGCTACCATCGCACCTGTCACACAGAGAGAAAAGAAAGATCATTCAACAAAGTGCTCGGTACAACTGGATAAGGGGGTGCCTTTTTCACACAGGACTTGATCAGGAAATTTGGAGATGCATTAGAGAAGATGAGGTTTATGATATATTGAAGGCTTGTCATGATGGCCCTTGTGGAGGGCATTTTGCTGATAAAAGAAAAACACATAAGGTTCTTAGAATGGGTTATTATTGGCCCTCACTTTTCAAGGGTGCAAAGAAGTATGTCAGGGCTTGTGATAGCTGTTAGAGAATGGGCTAGCCTAATCACAGAGATGAAATGCCACTGAACCCCCAGGTAATACTTGAACCCTTTGAAAGATGGGCTCTAGATTTCATAGGACCCATCAACCCTCCATCCAATCAAAGAGTTTATATACTGGTTTGCACATATTATATAACTAAATGGGTGGAAGCTAAGGCAATCATTAGAGCTAATGAAGAATCTGTTTTAACCTTTCTATTTGAAGAAATCTTTGTTAGGTTTGGATTGCTTAGAGAACTAGTCACAGATGGAGGACCTCCTTTCAACTCTCGTGGCTTTAAGTATACACTTCAGAAATATCATATTAATCATAAAATGACTACACCTTATCACCCCCAAGCCAATGGGCAGGGGGAAAGTACGAATAAAGTCATAGAAGTCATTTTAACAAAAACGGTAAAGGAGAATATAAGGGACTAGTTTCAAAGGTTGCTTGAAGCATTATGGGCTTACAGAACTACTTGGAGGAACACTACAGGTTTTTCACCTTATGAATTAGTTTATGGTAAAGTGCTGTTTTTCCTGTGGAATTTGAAATTAAAACCTTAAGAACTGCTTTAGTTGTTAACCTTGACTTGACTGATGCACAGACAACTAGGTTGCAGCAGCTTCAGGAATTGGATGAAAAAAGGTTGGATGCCATCCATCAAACAACTATGATACACCGCAAAGAACTAGGTGGCATGATAAAACCATTAAGCATAAGCAGTTCCAAAAAGGTAATTGGGCTCTATTGTATGACTCCTGTTTTGAAAATTTTCAAGGAAAATTAAGAATAAGGTGGCTAGGACCTTATGAAGTAGATACTGTTTTTCCAAATGGAACAGTCAGGCTCCTAACAATTGATGATTCTAGAACACCATTGTTAGTAAATGGGTATCGGCTCCGTTTGTATCAACAACTTATTTCTAAAGAGGATTTCAAGGCCACTTGCATGACATATACACATTATTTCTTTCTGGGGGAGTCTGCTACCCCTCATTGCACTTAGTTTTTCTATTTATATATTTTTATTAGATTATATTTCTTAACTAATAATCCCTGTCAAAGGTTTCCATGTTACAATTAACTATTTTGCAGATATTAGATTTGGAGGCTGGCTGAGAAGAACAATTTCAATACAAGAAGGATCAAAATTCAGTTTGGGAAACATTGCCATTTCACTTCAAATCATAACCATTCCCTCTCACTACCCTTCAACAACATCTTCCCATTTTCTTCGTTGCTGAAACACCATTTTTCCCGTTGCTAAAACACCATTTTTCCCGTTGCTAAAACACCATTATTCTCGTTGCTGAAACACCAATTTTTCCCCATTTTCTCCATTAATGAAACACCAATATTTTCCATCCTTCCCTAAGAAGCATAAATTTTCCCATTTTTCCCGAGATTGAGGCATTACTTTCTCTCAAAAACGATTGATACATATCACTTTTCATTGAGGGAATCAGCCATTCATCCTGATAATTGTGTTCTTTCACTATCACTTCCCGTGAATATAGAAAACCTTTCGTATAAATACCCTCATACTTTATAAACCCTTTTTCATGACCATCGGTGATCTATTAACAATGAGATTATATTTTCCGCACAACAATAAAAGGTAAAACGTGAAGGAATGCGTGTCTATGTGTAAATATTAAACTATAGTTAATGAGAAGATCCCAATATGATTGCTGAAATCACCGTACATTCAAACTTATCATTTTAGCCATAGTTGGGGGGGAATACCAAAATATTGCAATCATTCCATGACATGCCAATTACCGTCGTTTTTTTTTTCACGTCCGTGTCTCAACCCCTCGTCTCTGTCTTATTGTGTCATAACCTCATTTGCAACATCTTACTCTGTTTCGGCTACGGTAACTCGGCTCTGTACTCTGCATTTTACTGAACTAGTAACTATGGGAGGAAACACTGTTCGACATGAAATTGGCTCAACGGCTCTATTGGAACTTTACCAGGAAGCATATCAGATTTTTCTACAAGCAGGATGGGTGGACTATTTCCGAAGGCTCCCGGATTTTGATTCTCAGTAAGTTCTGGAATTCGCATGCAATTTGAAGGAAGGATACTCTACTGTGTAGGGAGTGCGAATTCTAGTAACAGAGGAGGATATAACGCAGGTTTCAAGGTTACCAACCAATGACATTCGTTGGTTCAGTTGGAAGCACCTCATTCTGAACGCACAACAATATTTTCTTCTACCAGGGGAGCGGGTCGAACCTAAAGGCAGGGGTGTTGCACTCCGTTCACTACCACCGCCATGGCCGAAGGTTGCAGAGTTCGTCAAGCACTACTTCACCTGTGAAGGACATTACCAAGTAGTGTACCAACATGACTTTGTGTTGTTGAATCATTTAAGACACGGTCGTTTATTAAATATGCCATAGTATCTACTTGGCTGTCTAAAGAATATGTCACACTATTTCGTGAATGCAAGGCACCCACTCCTCTCCCTCACGCACCATCGCTTGGTTCAGCTCCTAATCCAGAGGGGCTTTACCCTGCAGAATCCCCCTCCCCTTGACAACCCTCCCCAACAAGCTGCTGAAATCCCTCAACCAGCAGCATAAAATCTCCAGGAAGCTGCTGAAATTCAGCAACCAGCAGCCGAAACACCCCAATTGGACACTGAAAATCCTCAACAGACCCCACCCCTTAATGTAGCCAAATCATCCACTCCCATCATCCATATCCCTAGTGATAATTCGGATGATAATACCCCCATTATTAATCTCAAAAGGAAAAGACAAGAAAAGGCTGTTGTTGAGCCTCAACCTTGCACCTTCCTATACACCCTCTTAACCCTCATTCTCCACTCACTTCATTCATCCAGTGGTTAAATCATTGCAATATAGTCTAAAAAGGACTGTTTATATGGTTTTCTGACTATACTGATGTCTGTTGTTTGGTTTAGTTTTTTGTTCATGCAGCTGCGGAAACTTGTCAATTTCCGCAGCCAGCACAGGTTTCCGCAGCCAGCACAGGTTTCCGCAGCCAGCACAGGATTCCGCAGCTATTTTGTTAAAATCTGTGCTCTAGGCCTCCTCCGAAGGAATGAGTTACATGGGCAAGATCCAGATGGCATGTACATGGATCGTGTCCCTTCGAATCGGCCAAATCATCCATTAGAGGCCGCGGTCAACCAAAGTCAAAGACGAGGCCAACCAAAGAGTTCAGTGGTGGCACGTCACTGTTTTGGGCATGTGAATGATACGTGGCCTAGTTCTCAGCACACGAAGGCACCACCACACCTGGAGATCGTTCCTGAACCATGAATCTAACAGCCAACCACTCCAAAGATTTAAGAAGCATAACGACAGTTACACTAGATCTCGGCTGAAGAGATCTACGTGTCTATGGCAACGCAGTTAATAGCGCAGTAGTTGTTTAGTTAGCTGTAGTATTTTGCATTATAAATGACGTGTTGTTGAACACTGTAAAGGGACTTTTGGATACATGTGAATTCTGAACTGTTTATGTAATTTCCGCGCTACTGGTTATCTTATCACCCCACTGTTTTATATGCTGTTGATTTAAATACATGAGAAGACTTTTCTGAAGATAGCCGTGTGATTATTTGACTGGCTGAAGTGGAAGAGGGCCCCTGCACGCTGAAGCCTTGTAAAGTGTTTATTTAGTTTCATTATGTTTTTGTTTTATCATTAGCTTGTACATAATATGTTTTATGTTTCTGCTGTTCATATCTCTACCTTTGTTTTCTTAGAGCTGTAAACTGATCAGTGCTTTTTGCAGGTTCTCTTAGGCAGCCTGGGCAATTTTTCATCTTTTTAATAACTTTTGGCATATGAGATCATCTTGTCCTTCCTGCTAACTTTTATTTTATGGAGTTTACATTCATCATTGTCCTTTTCAAGTTGTGATTTGCTTATTTCTTTTTCTGCTAGTTAGATATCATACTGCTTAAAAATTTATGATTTCTTTCTGTGGTCAAATGACTATATCAGCAGGAAATCAGAATATTACTAATTGTAGTGTGATTTAGTTGTCATATTACTTACTCATGGTTGCTTTCCATAAAGTAGATTGAGCTGAATGGTAAAGGACTACAAGAGTTTAAGTAGTGTGATTAATTTCTTTTCTACAATTTACATTTAGTTATCATATTGCTTGATATGTTCATGATTACTTCCCCAAGGTAGATTTAGCTGAGGGGTAAAGGATTTGAAGAATTCAAGTAGTGTGATTAGTTTATTTTATGCAATTTACTTTCTTGAACAATTAAATATCATATTACTTAGCTTGTTTATGATTACTTCCTACCAGGTAGATTGAGCCGAAAGGAAAAGGATCTGAAAAGTTAAAGTAGTGTGAATTAGCTGCTTTGCTTTAAGTTTGAGTTTTTTTCCAAGTTTTTGCTTTCTTTTCATTTTCAGCAGCAAGGATACTGGGCCATTGTCATTAGTTCACTACTTGATGCATTTGTTTTCTCTTAAGAATCGATTTTATTTTAAAGCTTTCTTTTGAGCATTTTCAAGTTTAGAAACCATCACCATCTACACTCCACACACTTCACACTTCACTTTCACCACCACACATTAAGAAAAAAATAAAATCCAAAAACAAACTAAAAAGCTTAAAATGACAAAAGCCTAAGGAAATGGTTATCTAAGTACATATAGTACACCTCACTTCGTCAGTTTACGAACCCCGGGTTGACATTATAAATAGAAATTTAGATCACACTAAATTGACCAAACAGGGTCCACGCACACAACTACAGACTTTACCAGGCCTTTGCGCACGCATTATGGATCTCCACTATTCCTGCTTTTGGGGGATCATTCGAGTGCTTGATATACCATGTCAGCACGCAATCCTGCAGTGCAATCACCAATGTGGCCTTCTTAATGTTGTCATTCATGACCCCTTGTGCTTCCCACACTACTCTTACCACGAACCAAAACTAGTCTGGATCCTCATTCCCTACTCCTTTGAATATGGGTAGCTTGATTGCGCTTGCCATGTTGAATTGTCGGGGTGGTGGAGGTGGGGTGGGTGAAGATGGAGGTGAAGTAGGTGAAGTGGGTGATGGCATAAGTGGATGTGATAACTGTGGAATTTGTTGCCTTATCAAACTAACCGCACTTCTCGGAGAAACCCGAGCGTGCTCTTCCTTGCTCTCTCGTAAAGGTGAAATTAAGGGATTGTTTCCCAATCCTTTGATACCTTTGTAGATCTTTCCACTCCGTGTCGTCCCAAACATCAATGTATTTGCATAACCCGCTTTTCACATAACAACATCTTAATCCAGGTATTCAGGGATTTGATGTACCTACCTCGTGGTCCCTTGAGAAAACATTGTTCTGGTTTGTTATAGCTCACAGTTGTGTCTACCACGAACTCAGTGATAAATCCCCCTATGATCTGGTCGAACCAATGGTCCACGGCCCGCGCGATATTATCTTCTGATGCCTCTAGTCTGTGTAATAACTCCAGAGTCCACACTATCGGTTGATCGAGCTTATATCTTCCCTAGCTGTCGACTAACCTCGCGATCCAATCATACAGCTCTGAAGAGAAGGACGCGAAGAAGATCTCGTGGATTTCTATATATACATAGCGATCCAGCCACCTCTTCTGAGATATCTGCAAAGTTCTATTC
This sequence comes from Pinus taeda, assembly GCA_000404065.3. Lineage (NCBI taxonomy): Eukaryota > Viridiplantae > Streptophyta > Pinopsida > Pinales > Pinaceae > Pinus > Pinus taeda. The sequence goes on from APFE030689290.1 coordinate 50,571, forward strand.
TCCTATTTCATGAATTCGTGAAGCTTCTGATCCAACTAATATTTTATTTCCTTATTCGTAGGATTCCAGTGTTCTGAAATAAGACATCCCTTAGGCAGATCCCAGTCCCAGCAACGGAACCATTTGTTGGCTTATTGTGGCCTGACCCAGGTTCAAAAGTGATTTAGCCAAACAAATCCCGAAACTACCGGCCCTTTCAGCAACTTTCCGCAAAGCACAGACTAAGGTCTCACCCAAGGTAGTATGGGAGGGTGTTGGAACCATTTTTCCACACCCTAGGGATGTGTTAATGAAGTTTGGGAGGTTCACGAACCAATCCTGCGAGTTGTGCTGCTTCACACAGTTATTTGACCTTTGCGTAGCTCTGTAAAGGGCGCAAAGAGGTGATATCTAGATCCTTTATCCTTATTGTATTATTATTGTAGATCTTAAATTAATTTTTTGGGCCCAATATTCTCATTAATCAACCGACATTCATAACAAGTGCGTGCAATCATAAACTGTAAAGATATGCATAAGAATATAACATAAGCATAAACACACAGATCTATAAGCAGACGCACAATATTTCAAAATCAACTTATCATTTATTAACTTCTATTCCATTACAATCCCAACTCCGCCCTATGCACTCAGCTACAGGGGTCCGTGCACACAGTTGTGGACTGTACCAGGTCTCTTTGCACTCAGCTGTAGAGCCTCTTCCTACTACTACGACCCAAGACTCAGACTTACAGACTCAAAGCGAATTCCTTATTCAAAAACCCATATCACTTAAGACCAAAACTAACCAAAAACTAACTTCTACACTTAGAGCCTCGCTCTATTTATACATTCCCATGGTCCGCGAACCATGGGTAGGCCGACACATTCTTTATTAAATTACAATATTTTAGGGGTGGACAACCCTAGACTCTCACGCTCCGCACCCGCATTTTGCGGATTCTTGATATTACATTGACCAAAACTCGGCTTTAAGCCCCAAAAACCTACTATGGGGGGATCTGCTACCCGACAATATGGAGGCTAAGTATTGTTATATGAATTATGGTTACGTGTATGGCTTTCATTCTATTGATGTTATGGTTACATACATGATAGATGCTAGTTGATTCGTGTAGCGTATGCACATGTGTCAGATAGTCATGAATGATAGTAAGATGTGGTTGTATGCATTGTTATGGTTTTTTTATGTTAGATAACTTGATGATTATGTTATATGTTTTTGATGAGTATATTATAGGTTACCTTGTTGTTGTTATGTGCTAGTTAGCCTGATGATTAGATTATATGTTGTTGATGAGCATGATATATAACTTGTCGTTGTTATATGCTAGTGACTTGATGATTAGGGTTATTACATTAAGATGTTGAGTTATATGTATCATACTAATTTGGATTGGTCTATACAAATGGTTATGGTTATGATATTAAGGTATGAGTCAATATGTTGTGATATTATGTCATACTAATCTATACTGACTATGTAGATGTGATTATTATGTATGAATGATAATTTTTTATGAGTTCATGATGTGAACATGTTAGTTAATGACTATTATGGATATCATGACCGTATGTCGTGAAGTTACATCATTCTAATCTGAATTGATTATGCAGACAAGATAGCATCCCCTGAGATACATTAAGGTATGAGCTTTCTTGTGTTGTATATTTAGTGTTTGACTGTTTGATTATGTCATTTATTTGGTGTTTGATTGGTGTCTATTATATCATCTAGTTGATTTATTTAACATGCTATATTTGTAAGTTGGTTGAATGTTTGATGAATTTCATAATATGAGTATGTATTCAAATGATCTTTTTTAAAGATGATTGTACTAACACATATGTGTTGATACAATTGATACATATTTGAGTGTAAGTAGGTGATAGTTGTAGCATTATGTCTAATGATTGTTAGTTGACTATGGATTATGACATGATTGTTAGTCTTGGTAAAGTTTGATTTCAAATTAGTAGATATGTTGCCTTGATCCTTGGAAAAATTGGTCGACATGTGTGAGTAGTTGTAGGGAAACATGCTTGGCGCAACAAGGTAAGGTAATTCGTGTAATGTTATGTTCACTTATGCACTAATAGTTATGTGTTTATGGCAATGTGATGTAGGGAGTTACATGGAAAGAGAGGTTGCCTTGAAATCTTGAAGAAGGCTCAGGTTGAGATTTCCTTGGGAACCATGGGTTGGAGTCATGGTGTATGTTGCCAATATTTTTCTTTTAGTATTTTGTGATTTGTTGAGCTTTATTTGTGGTTTAGTTTATGCCTGGTGCAACGCCTTGCCACTTTGTTGTGTTTTAGTTTTGTTATTGGTTTTCATGGTCTTATTCTTGTTTGTTTCTTGTCTTTCCTTTTATGTTTTGAGTCATGGAAATTGGTTTGGGAAATAGGAAAGTTAATGGAGTTCAGGGAGAGTTTTGTGCTACCCAACAGGTGATGTAAGGCCTACATTAAGCTTAGTGCATGTATAAGGGTAGTTGAAGGCAAGTGTATGGCAACTAGTTGGATTGGTTGGGTCCATTGAGGTAAATGGAAGGTGATAGGACAATCATGAGAAAGGTAACATAAAGGGTAAAGTAAATGGAATTGAGGTTTCTAATGCCTTGGATATCTTGGGAACTGTTGTTCTCAATATTGTACATGAATAAAGGAAGTTCTCTTGACCTTGACCTTGAGATCTTGTGATCATGATTGCTTTATGCTAATGTTTATATGCATATATTTCATGCGGAAAGAGTTATTTTTGCTGACAAAACTAACCTCCCTAGGAGTCTAAGACTCTCTAGTGACAAACAATACAATTAAGAGCAATCCTTCTCTAAACATGCATTATTCTATGAGAAACCAAGTGTTTTTCGATCCTACCTCAAGTCCAACGCTTGTTGTAGCAGTCTAGCCTCGTCGATCCAGATGAGCTCCTCCTTCACTTGAAACCTGCATACACTAACAATCAAACGATTACATAACACCTGAATATTCCATAAAACAAAGCATATTCAACATATAGACCAAGGAGTATATGAAACAATTCATTAACACAAATCATTGAGAAGAATGGACTTATTTGTATTAAGGAAACAAAAAAGAAACCATTACAACCTGAGCCTTGGTGTTGTGCAAGTTCCTCCAGGGTCCAGCAAGAGTTTTCCTCTACTTTGACAAGCTCACCCACTTCCAAATGAAACAAGAAAGGATGGTAATCTCTCCTCACAAGTTTACAATGGAA
>APFE030689290.1:61979-120779 GCA_000404065.3 Pinus taeda
AATGAAGGAGAGAGATCTCATATTTATACAAAAAGATGAGAAGTCATCTCATTAATGAGAGTCCATGAATCTTTCCCTCTACCTCTAGAGTCCTAATCAAAATAGGAACTGATAAGACACATGTCTTTTTAGAGTTACAATACAATTAGGAGATGTGACACATATCCTCATGATCCCATGATTCTTTCCACTCAAATTCGATTTTGGCCTTAGAGTGCCACATAAGGGTCTTCTAGAAGCCTCCTTTCAACCTACACATGTCAACAATCTCAACCCATTGGTTAGCTATAAGCTTATTCACATTATTTCCTAATTTTTAACCACAAATTCACTTAAAAGGCTTAGAATTAATAAAGATGGGAAAAACATAAATGTGGCCCAATGATAATGAAAGTGGGATGAATGTGGTGACATAGTAGTGAAATGGAGGTGATATAATGGACATAATAGTGAAAGTGTAATGGAAATGAATGACATTTTCAAAACTCAACATACCCCCCAACTGAAGCTATTACATGTCCTCATGCAATATATATTACATTAACTCTTTTGATCCTTGAGCTTTGGCTTAACTTTGCATGATATCATTTGATAACTTCATATTTCTGCAAAGTGTTTTACTTGAATTGCAACATGGTTGGTTCTTGTGTTACAACCATTTTTTTTGTTGTTGTTGCCTTCTATTTTGATCTTTGAACTTTGCATAATTATATTTGATTATTGTTGCAAAGTATATCTTTATTGGATTGCATGATGGTTGGTTCTTGTGTGACAACCATGATTTTGTTTGTATCCAATTTATCCTTTAAACACTTTTTTTGAAAAGCCATTGTATGCTCTAATAGCAATGTAATAATTAATATATGTTGGAAGTATGTGGGCTCCTGAATATGATATGGACATAGCAAGATATGAATATGAATGTATTCCCCCCCCCAACTGATGGTATTGGCAATTTCATGAAATGAGGAAGAGAAATGTTTTTCCAACAATTATCATTCTAGCTTTTTATGGAATTCTATGGTCAAAAGTTAGAAAATGATGTACCTTCACTTACCCTTTGGAATGGATGAGTTGTATGTGTGGTGGCTGAAAATTTTTGATCATATTCTTCTTCAAGTGGCTGAACAAGAGGAGTCATGGATAGAGAGATAAGATGACTTTTTATTGCTTCTACTAAAACTTGCTGAATCTGCTCCAAAATGTTGAAAATAATAGTCTTCATGTCTTCAAAACTCATTGGCACAATTCCTACTATGTGAAAAGATGTTCTGGTGTCGAACATAGTAGGAAATTGTTGGCTTAGTGGCCATTAATGGATGCCACTAGTCAACACGAGAACTCTCACCATTGATGACAATGAGAGTCAAGATGCCCAAATACATCTTGCTAGGTACCAATGAATTTGTCAATGTCGAGTCACCTAGAAGATCTGATGAACAAGGGACGTTAATGTATTCCCATTGTTTGTCAGCATGAGGACTTGCCATTAAGGCATGCAAGCCTCAAGGTGTCTTTTCAAGAAACTTAGACTCAAAGGACTATGGACTCAATAATTTGCATTGAAGCAGGGCTTATTTGCGGAATGAAAATGACAGAAAATGAAAGATGAAAATGGAAGATGGCAATGGAGAGTAGAAATGGCAATGGGCAATAAGCATGTGAATGAGCCTCTTGCTTTTATTTGTGGGTTATGAATGGAAAAAAAGAAATGGAAAGTGGATGTGAATGTAAATGGAAAATATGAAGCGAAATGAGGTGAATGGTTTATTATGAGGTATGGATGTGATGGATAGATGTGATGGAGACAATAGTATCTAAAAAAAATTTTAAGTGTTTGGATCTGATTTTGCATCAACATATTTCCTCTTTGTTGTTGATCATCCTTTTATGAAACAAATTGGTCTCTTAGAGAGACACCATTCTCTTGTAGTCATTTGTCCTTCCTTCTGGAACCTGCAAAAAAAACTAATACTTCTTCTGCAATGGAATGTAAGATCATCAAAGGATAGAGGTGATCAATCTCTCTAGTTATGATATTTACACACAAAACTAAGAATTTTTATTAATGAAACAAGTTCTCAAAGGAAAAATCAAAAGAATTTATACCTGCTTTGGAATTGGTGCCCCAAGTTGAATGTTGCATCTTTTCAGCAATTTATTTCATTATTTTCCATTTCAAACTCTAATGATGGATTTCTCATTGTGTATATCTTGTTGAGATCTTTCCAATGGTACTTAAATCATCAAAATCTGATTTCGTATGAAAAAGATAGGCTGATTTGAACAATGAGATTTTTCTGGCTGCGGAATTGGACTTTAGCTGCGGAATGTGCACGGTTTCTATAGCTAAGAATCTTGAATAAAAAGTTAGCCATTCATCTTTCATCATCAGTCCAAAATTAATCAATACCTTCAGAAAAGTAAGAAAATAACTTATTCATTTCATCGATTCAAAATTATTATTTTTTCTTGACATGCAGCGACTTAGTGATAACACACAATTTGACTTCCCTTTGACCAGGGTCTTTTTCATCAAATTGGACCAAATGAATAGGACACCATCCATGTACTGACATTTCCCCAGCTACCCATGTGGCTTGTTTTGCTTGATGACACCTACAACCTAGAGTTTAACAAAACAGCTGTGGAAAGTGGCTGGATTCCGCAGCTAATGAAAACAGAGTGTAGAAAATACTGTGAAATGGAGTGTTTGTGTGCGTGGAAAAGAAAAAAAATGTGGAGGATGTATATCTTGGTGAGTCCGTCAGGTCTATAAGAGGGTCTCCACGCTGCCCATTATCTTAATCATCAATTGAAAACAAAGTGATGTTGTAAAGAGCCGTCTTAAATCTACCAACAGCATAGCCTTCTTCACTATCATCGGGATCAGGTTCAGCAATCAGGATTTAAATTAAAAGCCTATTAATTTGCTTCTCCTGTATGAACCCAAAGATCATCAATAATGACAATCTGTTCAGGCAGTTCTGTTGGTGATGCCTCTGCTGAACAAAGTAGCTTTGCCTTGTCTAGTTGATATACGTGAGATTACATCCCACATAAATCGCTTTGCAATAGAGTCCATACCTGTTAAGATTCATCTAAAATGATTAGAGGAGGATCTCCAATAATTGTTATGGCCACTGATAACTTGTGTTTATTGCCACTACTTAGAGAACATGAAGGTTTGTTTGCTTGTGGCCATAAATCAAATTCTGTGAAGTTTCCTTCCACAACTTGATCTAATATTTCCTTTGAAACTCCCTTGATCCGTGCATAGAACTCGATATGTTCTCGAACAGTAAGCAACTCTAGAAGGGCATCAAACTAAGGACAATAACCTACATGCTGATGTGCTGCCTTTGGATGTGCAAGAATATCCTTGCCAAAAATGTATGCAGTCCCTCCTGTAGGATGCTCTTCGCCACATAACATTGACAGTGTTGTACTCTTTCCAGCACCTTTTGTGCCAAGAAATCCAAAACATTCTCCTTCATAACGACTGGAATATTACTGAGAACAAGAGATGTAGCTATACCTGAACCCATTAACCCTCCACCAAATCAATAAACACAACTGTCGTATGTAATTGGTTCACGAAATGGAGTTAGACAGAGCCGTATTCAATTTAGATTGTTTGTTAAACAGGTTTTGGATGAATTACAAACGGGTGGCATAAGGGCAGGAGACGTGGTGGAAAAGGGTGGAAGACGTGGTAGAGGTAGAGTAGGTGCCAGCACAGAGCCGAATTAAATCACTGTCTGCTCATTTAATTGAAAATTTCGTTTTTTTTTCACACGGCAGTCAAAAATGGGCTCCAAAGAACCACGAATTTCTCCCAAACTGCCATGAATCTCTTCAAAGGGTTTTTGGGTTATCTAATTGACCTAGATGGAAAAAAAACCCATGTTTTATTTTCTTCAAATTCGCTATCATTTGGGCAAATCGAACGTTTGAAATTTGACGTTTTTCAGTTGTTTACGTTTTTCTGAGTTTCACTGTTCTGCATTCGGCCTGTAGAATTTTCGAATTAGTGGTTGGATGATACGACTCTATGCATTCTCATACATGTCAAGTTGTCTACTATAGGATTCAGACCACTTCTTAAGACTAGAGTATATATGCCCTTTGAATTTATGGATGAAACGAAGCCATTTGGCTTTCTTCAGCAATTCCTTTCCCTGAGGGTACCCTTCTAAAAATTTAAGCCCTTCTGGCTCTGCCCTCAGTAGCCGTCCCATTTTCCTCTGTTAAAAATTCTTCTCTGAAATTCAACTGCGTATTGTATGAGGGTTTTATCAAAGGTAAGACTATTCTGTTTGTGGAAGAACGATGGCCGAAATGGAAAATGGACACAGGAATTAGGATGTTCAGGAGTTGTAAATGGAATAGGGGATGAGCAGCCGAGATAGAATGGAGGCATATACTAATGAAGTGCAGCTTTAACACAAGTGAAATGGCGTCGCAATTTTGAATTAAACAGTTGCGTGAGACGTTACACTTGGATAAAAATGACTGCACAAAGTACGGTGGAGAGGAGCCGTATTCACATAGGTCATGTCTCATGAACACAATTTTGGAATTAGTGGTAAGACAATACGCCTTTGTTTGACAAGGGTAGTTTGCACACTGTTGATCCTTATTGGAAATCTATGTGGGAGACCATCTGATGAGTCAGAAGGAGAAGGTCAAGAGGAGTAGGAGCAGTCTCACAGGTCACCCGAATAGCATATGCTTAGTCATACCTGAGTTTTCATTTTATTGCACTAACATCTTGACTGTAATTTTGAAAAACAGAGTGGTGGCTACGGAAACTGCTTCTGGCTGCGAAAACTGATTCCAGCTGCGGAAAATTGGCACAGCAACCACTTAGCTAAATAGAGATAGTTAGGCATTAACTATCTGAATGGAAATGATCATGGGGGGGAAAATACTTTTATTGATGAAATGAAATGGATGGCATGGAGTGAAATGAAGTGAGTGGAGTGAAAATGGAAATGAAATGAAGTTTATTTTATCTCCTCTTTTTTTTTTTAATCAATTGAAATGATAAAGTTTATTTTGTCTCCTCTTTTTTTTTCCTTTTTTTTTTCTTTTTTTTTTCTTTTTTTTTTTAGGCATAACAATCCTTTTTCTGATCCTCCAGATCACACAAAGTGCAGGAGGAGAGCATACTCAAGAAAAAAAAAAATTACTTAACAATCCTTTTTCTGATCCTCTAGATCACACGAAGTGTAGGAGGAGAGCATACTCAAGAATTATTAAAAAAAAATCAGATGTAAGAAATAAGGTCTCCTAATTACACTTCCCCGGCAACGGCGCCAAAAATGTCTAGTCAATTTAACGTCTTAAATTGCTCTACATAAATTATCAATCCGGGTATAGTAAACTGATGAAATGTGGTGCACCATATGTGCTTAGTTAACCTTTTTCTTACTTCGTTGTTTTATAGATTTTATTTTGTTTTGGAGTTTTGTTTTTATTGGTTTCTTAAAGTATCTAATGCAAATGGAAATCCTAATCAAAGTTTTCAAAAAGGTTTTCAAACTTGCAATGATGAAATCAATTACTAAGAGAAAATAAAAATATACCTAAATTCTAATTAAACCAAACAATGAGCTAGTGACTATGAAACCCAATATCCTTGCTGCTGTATAAAAAGAAAACTGAACTCAAAGCAATTCAAAAACTGTAAGCAAAGTAAACTAAATCATATTACATGAACTCATATTCTGACCCCTCACCATTCGACTCGCTCTGGCTATAGGAGGTAATCATAAACAAATTGAGTAATCTGATATCTAAATCTCATAAAATTAAACTAAGATCAAACTACGCATTCATACTTCAATCCCTCACCATTCGACTCACTCTGGCTATAGGAGGTAACTGAAAATGACATGAGTAATATAATCACTAACTTTCAAAAAAAAAAAACTAATATCAAACTACGCATTCATACTTCAATCCCTCACCATTCAACTCGCTCTAGCTATAGGAGGTAACTGAAAATGACATGAGTAGTCTAATATCTATCTTGCAGAAAAGTAAATGAACAAAACAAAACTGAAAGAAATAAACAGTGATGGAATTAGAACTAAGAAAATAAATCAGCAGAAGGACAGGATAATTCCATCATGTCATTAGTCATTAAAAAGCTATGTGCACTTGCCCGGGCTGTCTATTAGAACCTGAAATAAAGACACTGATCAATTAACAGTCATTATAAAGCATAAAAGAAACTATGGACAACAATCAACATGAATACCGTAAGCAGTGTAATATATACAAGCAAACGATTATGGCATCAAGAACGTAAATGAAGAAAGCATGAAACTATATAATAATTACAGAACCTTGGTGTACAGGGGCCCTCTGCAACCTCGGCCAATCAGAAATCAACCACGAATTGAGCTTAAAAACAGTGTCTTCTCATGTATTAAAATGCAGTCATAACATAAGGATTAAGTCACGGCACAGTGGCTCATAAAATAGTCAAAATTACATACAAAAAGCTAGCTGATATGCATATGAGAATTCTTTATTTATAACAGGAAATGACATAACTACTTCCTAAAATCTGCGCTGATAAACAGACACGTGAATAACCACATCTGGAAATCTAGCAATATGGTAGCCGTGAAAATTAAATCCAAGGAGGGTGGTTGTTAGATTTGGTTCACGGAGCAGTCCACAGGTGTTAGCACGCCTCCTGGGATTTAGGAATTTGCCACGCAAGTCTTCACGTGGTGAAAAACAGAGTTCTGCCACCGTAAAACTCTTAGGTTGACCACCGATTGACTGTCTTTGACCACGGTCTTCTGTGAGTGATTCGACTGAACCAAGGGGACACGTTCCATGTCCACATCATTTTCAACTTGCCCATGTGGCCAGATTCTCCAGTAGACACCTGTAACATAGACTTCAACAAAAAGGCTGCGGAAAGTTGAGCTCGCTGCGGAAAGTGACAAGATTCCACAACTGACTGAACAAAAATCTAAATCAAATAGCAGTCACAAGACATAGTTAGGAAACCATTTTATATGCTCTTTTTAAACTAATATGCAATGATTTGATAGCTTGGAGGTTCAGGTAACTGGAAAAAAAGGCTAAAGAGGTGTATAGGGAAGATGCAAGTTTTGGGACTCAACAACTGCTTTCAAACTTCTATGCAACTCCTTCAACATTTTTAGAAATAACTTAAACCATTCTTTTATCGGCGAGCATTGCCGAGTATGCATGTGTCTTGTTTCTGGCTTTCCTTTGTCTTTGTCAATCCTTCAAATAATTTGGCTGCTTCTTGATATAATTGGTTTTGTTGTGTGGGGTTGTATGATTTCTTTGGTGATGCTACCCGAATAATTGAGGGTGGGTCTACCATACCCTGATATTCCCCTATCTTATTTCCTCCTCTTGTAACTATATTTATGTTAGTTATGAGAAGAGTGTCATTAGTAAGAGGCTTTGCATTGATCAGATTGACCCCTCTCCATCTAGCCTTCTCTTCCCATTTTGCAATGAGTTTAGGGAAATCCTCTGTGGCATGTGTATTGACCCTGCATTGTGAGCACCATGGTCTTCTGGGGAGTGAACATTCTCTTGCAACATTCCCCTCCTTGTGACAATTATAGCATCTTACGAGACCTCTACCTACAGCTCTTCATCATCTCATATTTCCTCCTTGTCCTCCCCTACTAGATTCATTGATTCATAACGTATACCTATCTAACCTCTCTATTAAAGCATCTAATGCCCTTCACTGGTCAGTGTGATGTGTTGTGGATGCACAAAATTCATAATAGCTGTTATTTGGTACATTGGAGTACTTTCTTAGTATTGGACATACTTGCAATAAATGTCCAAAATTCGTACAGACCTCACAATATTCTTATATATTATGACCTGGAAAAGCTCTTTGTGCTCCTACTGCTCCAACTCCTACTATTGGCGAGGTTCCTGATGATCCTGCAATTCCCCTTGAATTATTGATACCTCTCAACCTTGGGCATTCTGTTGCAACATGTCCTTCCACTAGGCAGTGAGTACACCATATGTTAGGTCTAGCTGGTTGAATTGGTTTAGATCTTTCTGTTTTTTCATTAAGTTGGCGATCTAATATTAGAGGCTTGTGATTAATGGGTCTTGCAATCCCGGCCCCCCTCAATACTCATGTAGGTATCCTTCCATGGCTTCTATATGCGGCACTTGTTCTAAAGCATCTTGGAGAGTCCCAATATTTTGTTGTGTCAACAATGTTCTTGTAAGGGGTAGAAGCACTTTGATGAACCAGTATGTCTAATGATTAGGATCTAAGGTGTATCTCAGCTTGGAAATAGCATCCTTAAATCTCTGCATCATTTCCCAAGAAGTTTCACCTTCCTTCTGCTTAATTTCCCATAGTTCCAACAATCCCTGTTGGTCAGTCTGAGGTACTTTGAATTCTTGAACAAAGCCTTTCTTGATATCATCTATTGCGGGATTCTGGTTCTATTTTTTATAAACCAATGTAGAGCTCTTTCCCTTAAGGTGGTCTGGAACTCAATTGATTTGAGATATCTGACGTTTGATGCACTCTTTATATGGCTTCACAAAGGTACCAGTGTTGTTCTACGTCTTCATTTGCTCTACCAGAAAGTTCAGGATATCTAGTAAAATATCTTGTTGTTGTTCTAATTTATTGAGGTGAATTAGAGCATTCACTTATTTATCAATCCGGGTTGTTAAACTTAGAAGCAAACCAAAGTATATGGAAGCTTAGATTAAACTAGTGTAGGAAGTAGTTGTTTAGATGCGAATAATGGAAATGCATATTACAAATCTAAACTATTTTGAAAAGAAATGATTCAGATCTATTTTATGAAAACATAAAAAATGTTTTATCAATGGAATTAGTTTACTTTATAAGATAGAGAAGAGTTTCTTGTTCAAGAGACCTGTTTTGTCCTTCTACAATCTTTCTATAATAACATTGACAAACATCTAAGAAAGTAGGAAAGAAAGCATATAAATGAAAGAAAGTAAATATTTTTTTCAGTTCAGTTCTTAGCTCATGGCCAAGAGTCTCTTGTTCAAGAGTCGTGGTTGCCCTTCTTTTTAAAAACTAGCTACTGAAAGGAAATCAATCTTCACATAAATTTAATCTAGGAAAGCATATAAGAAAGTAACTCTTCTATCAGTTCAGTCTAGATCATGGAGAAGAGTCTCTTTTTCAAGGGTCATGGTTGTCCTTCTCACATAAAAACTAGCTACTGAAAGGAAATAAATCTTCACATAACAAAACACACTTGTGGAAAGTAAATCACACTCGCATGAAAGGAAATAATAGAAATTAAACTATGTTATAGATGTATGCGAATTTTGGTTCATGGGGATTTGTCCATTCCTCAATGAGCACACATGAACAACTATCACTCTTTAAGAATAAAGTAACATTCATAACTCATAATTGCAAGAAAATGATATTATTCATGTTGAATGAACAATCATAAATATGATGCTAATGAATAAATGAGAACTGTTGGCTTCCTTTGAAGGATGCTCCTCTTTTTTATACATGAATTAGGGATATCTTCTCAATAAATGTAATTCCCTTAAATATCTACTAGATCCATACTTGTCTAAACTCAACCCTAAATACTAGATACAAATCCCATGACATATCAATATCTACATGATCTTTCTCCTTGGAATATGGTCCACCTCTTGAGTTGAAATTAGAATAACTCATAACACACACACACATATATAAATGAAACCATGTTAATTTCCTAGTTTTTAATCATAAATTCACTTAAAAATACATCAAATAAATAGCTTTGGAAAATGATTATTCTAAGCCATAGATCATGAAGGTGATTACATGATGTAGGGTTTTAGGCTAGATAATTATGAAATGAGGGCTAAATGGTTATGAAATGATGTAAATATGGATGAAGATGGAAGACAATTTTGAGACTCAACATACCCTTCAATTGAAGTTGTTGCATGTCCTCATGCAGCTATTGCATTGATTCATTTATCCATAAGTTGATATTTTTGAAATGCTTTTCTTCTTTATGAGCTTTTGCTTGTATGGATTCTCTGCGAACTTTGCGTTATCATATTTTTTTTGGAAATTGTAATACATTTGATTGCAACACATATTTTTGATGGTTGGTTCTTGTGTGACAACCAAAATTTTTGAGCATTGGTTCTTGTGTAACAATACTTTTATTATTTTTTATTTTTTGTTGCATAAAAGTACATGAAAACATTGATAATTAGCAAAGCATATAATCTTTTGGAATCATACTGCAACAATAGTTGATTGGGAAGAATATGCGAGTTGTAATGAAATGAAAATGTGTGATGATGTATGAAATGTGAATATGAATTGATGTCCCTTCCCCCCAAATAAAGGTGTTTTGTAGTTTATAACAATATGAGAAAGGGAGTGAGGAATTTTCCAAAATTACTATTTTAGCATTTTAAGGAATTGCATGACTAAAAATTAGATAACAACATACCTTCACTTACCTTCAATGTGGATGAGTTGTGTTTAATGAAGAGTGTGGCTGTTGATGTTGGATCATTGAGTATGTAAACAAAGGAATTTGATCTGCTTCTTTGTTCTCTTTGTGTTGATGACAAGTTTGTGATCTTTATTGCTGTTGTTGCAAATTGATTCATGTTGCAAACTGTTGAAATGATGTAGTCTTCAATCATTACAAAACTCGACGGTACAATTCTAGTCATGAAAATAAATGTGTTGATGTCGAGCATGAAGAGAGGTCATTGTATTACTGGCCATTAATGAATGTCGTTAACCAATGTGAGAAAAACTCGCCATTAATGTCAACAAATGCCAAGGTTCCTAAGTACATCTTGCAAAGTGCGAATAGATGAGATGATGTCTAGCCACTTGCAAGATCGAGAACTTGTCATTAATACATACAAGCCTCAAGGTACTAATAAGGACTCTAGCCTTGAAACTAGATAATGTGCTGTGTCGATAGGCCAAGAATTGTTAGAAGGGAGGCCTTAATGAATCCTCCATCATCTAATGTGAGTAAAGAAAACAATAATTTTTGAAGAACTATAGATGAATTTTTTTGCAGTGGATCAAGGTTTATTTGACAAAATGAAAAAGGGAAATGAAATGAATCAAAGTTGTAGGGGAGATGAATGGTTTTACTGTTGGGTTACAGTTGGAGAAAGCGAGGCAGGAGAGTATAATGATTGTGAAGGAAAATGAAATGAATATTTTATTGACTGAATGAGTAGGAATGCGATAGTAAAAATGGTATCTAAGAAGCTTTCAAATGGTGTGATGGGTCTGATTTGACATTCTTTATCCAAAATCATGTGCTCATGCTTGTTGCTTTGATCATGTTATTTTTGAAAGATATGTAGTCTTTGAGAGACACTGTTTTGCTTATGGTCATCTGTTTATCTTCCCAAAACCTACAAAAACTTAGTACTTTCTCTGTAATGAAATGTAAGTTTATCAAGAGAGAGAGGTGATTAGTCTCTCTTCATTTGATATATACAAAAAAAACACAGAAATAATACTAATAAAACAAACTCAAGAAAAATTTAATGCACTTTTACCTATCTCCTACCAATTTTAATCTTTAAGCATCTTCTCCATACACTTAATGCTTCGACAATAGATCATAAATAAATTTTGCATAAGCTACTGAATTGTGTCGATTCTGTAGCTACCAAAAACATAGATCATTGCACCACATTTCTACTTTACAACCTGCAATTAGGACTCAAATGGTGGGTTTTTTATTTTATTTTATTTATTATTATTATTATTTATTATTATTATTATTATTATTATTATTTTTATTTTTTTTTATCATTGTTGGATTTTTAATATTTGCAGTGTTTTTATGAAAGTAAAATCCTATAACTGCATTTTTCCTCTTTATTTAGTGCTCCACCCTTGTACATGATCTTGTAAATCAAGAAAATGCTCAAAAATCAAAATTATTGGATCAGATTGAAACCAATTCCAAACCGTATATCTCGTTGTTCTGAATCCAATGCACTTTGTTTGAGTTAAATCTGACATTTTATGAGAAAGTCATGGCTATTTGAAGTTTTTAAGAAAAATGGCAAAAATGATGAGGGGTGCCACGTGACAGCACCTGAGGATACCACGTGGTAGAGTGTGACAGGGCCGTGCTGACATGGAAAAGTGGTGACTCGGTATTTATGACGTGGTAGAGTGGTAATTGTGTAATGATGATGTGGGAGAGTGATGATTGGGCAGTGATAACATGGCAGAGTGGTGAGTGGACAATGATGATGTGGAAAGTTGATTGTACCTTATTGGCCAATGTGAGGTTGACACTTGTCGCTTGTTGGTTGGTTGACACATGGAAATTTTTTATTGGGCAATGTGTGGTTAAGATGGGCCAATCAATGAGGAAGTGCCACGTGGCACCCTCGTGGTGGCCAAAATTACCATGAAGGTTAAAATTCCCTTCGAAAGAATTGAACATATTCGAATTCAAGCTTCTGTGATCCATATCATATTGTATAAGAATTTTTCAGAAGAAATCACATTGAATATTTTGGCTGACGCGTTTCGAACCAGCGAGTGTGGTTCATCTTCAGGACACGATGCAGAATAGATCTAGGAAGAAAGTTAAATAGATAAACAAGTCAATATAACAGCTAGAAGATAACGACTATATTTGACTGGGGGAGATATCGACTATATTTGACTGGGGGAGACATCTTTCCTTTGTTATGAGGGCATCTAGTAGCATAGTGACCAACTCTACCACAAGAAAAACATTTGAAAGGTAGCTTACCTTTGAACCTTCCAGATCCCCGTTGAAGATTATTGACAAAATTTACCTCATATTCTTCTTCTGAATTGTATCCTGATTCATTGAGTTTTGCTGATACATTAAATGCAGCTTCTCTCATATCTGATGGTCCTCCTTTTCTCATTTCAAAAGCAGTTAGGATTCCGTGAAGCTGCGTCATAGTGATTTTCTACAGATCCTCCCTTTCTTACATGGAAGACACTTTGGATTCAAATTTAGTAGACAAGGATCTCAAAACTTTCTCAACTAAGACAACTTTCTTAATTTCTTCACCAAGATTCCTCATACAATTGACAATCTCATCTATACGCAGGAAGTAATTAGCTATGCTTTCATTACTATGCATCTTAAGAGTTTCATACCTTATTCTAAGAGTTTGAAGCTTAGCACGTTTTACCTGATCATCTCCTTCATAGCTTAGGATGATTTTGTCCCATATTTCTTTGGTTGATTTGAGCTACATGACCTTGACAAACTCTGATTTTGAAAAACTTCCCAATAAGATAGTAACAACATTGGCATTGAGTTCATGTTGCTTTCTATCTGCTGTATCTATAGGAATTGCTGATGGATATGTATATCCTCCTTCCACGATTCCCCAAACATCCATTCCAAGCGATTGTAGATATGTTATGGTTCTTATCTTCCAGTAGACAAAATTGCTCCCATTGAAGATTGGTGGTCTGATGGATCCCTCTCTTTCTTGATTACTCATCCTGATGGATCTCCCTTCAAGCGATCAAGCTTCTTCTAAAGGACCTGCTTTGATACCAATTATTGGAAATAATGCTGAGAGGGGGGGGGGGGGGGGGGGGGGGTGGGTGAATCAATATTATCAAATCAATAATCTTTTCATTTCCATTATTAGATTCATATACACTACTTCAATTAAGGCAACCCGTGTGTATACAGAACTGTGTTTTATGCAACTATCATATATCTAGTAAACTTATGATTCAATTAGTTGATCTTTAATGAGTGCATCAGAACATTATTAACCATATAAACAGTAAATAGGTGCAGTAAAATAGAACAGATCATCACACATAAGAAGCAAACATGAACACCATGATATAAGGTGGAAACCCAATGTGGGTGAAAACCACCTGTTGCAATCGTCTTTATCTTCCTTTTAATAAGAAACTTTTGTTTACAATTTTGTACTGGCGCAGACTCATACCAGTAGGCACCCACCTGTAGAAGGCTACAACCTTCTCTCGTTCTCTAGCTACTACTGGAAGGGAGCTACAACCCCTTAGCTCTTGTACAAGCTGATGTACTAATACATAGGTGCTGACCTACAGAAGGCTACGACCTTCTCTTTTCTTCTAGGGACCACGTTTCATAAATTTTTATACTGGATCCATAAATACAAAACAATCACCACTGCAATACAATCATTAATCTGAATCACCCAACAACTGAATCACTGAAACCCTGTCATCAAAACACAGTCACCAGAACATAGAGCAAAGCCCAGAACTCTGCAACAACCACTAGAACCAGCAACAACCTAAAATATCAAATTTCATAATGTATATGCTACTTTACTGTGTCGAATCAGCATGTATATGCCCTTTCACCAGAGAGAACCAATGTACAGATCTGAAAATAATTACTTATACCTTCACTGCAATTTTCAACTTCAGATATACCTAGAACACAAGATATAAAGGATAAGACATGCGTTAGTATTCAGATCTATTCATGATCATACCATATAATGATAATGCATTTTAGTCTTCATGATCCTAGTCCATCAACCTTTATCAACCGCATAGGTGCCTCGTTGGTTCAGATCGAGCAAAGCACCACAAACCCATAACTAGCATACTAGATCTCACATTTCATCATATATTCATCACTTGCACACCTACCCCTCTTGGCCTAATGATCTTCTCCTTATATAGGTTTAGGCCTCTCTCAATACTATGGTCCAAAACCATGTAGAACCAATACCTGGGGTCAACACTTCGGACCAAATACCATGGACCAATACCATAATACCATGGACCAAATACCACAAAACAAAAGTTAGATTCCCAACATGTACACGCCTTTCCTTCTGTAAACGTGCGTGTGTACGTATACGCGACTCGGTATATGGTGAACCCGCATGTATACACGTCTTTGTCACATCACACCTGCATATACCTCTCTGATCATTAATTCTTTGTTATTTACTAGCTGTACTATGATCTATCATCTGAGTGAGTTGCCATCAAGGACAACACCTGTATCATACCTGTATCATAATGCCGACAACTTGGTTAAAAATTGAGAAAGATATGATTGTTTTAAGTTTTTACCCAATTCTGTTGTTAATGAGCCCACAAATCCATCGTGAAAAAAAAACCCATATTTACCTCCCTGAGTCAAATATAGTTGTTATCTCCCCCAGTGAAATATAGTCGTTATCTTCTAGCTGTTAGGTTGACTTGTTTATCTATTTAACCCTCTTCCTAGATTTTTTCTTCATTGTGTCCTAAAGATGAACCACACTCGCTAGTTCAAAACACGTCGAAGAAAATCTTCAATGTAATTTCTTCCGAAAAATTCTTATACAATAGAATTGAACATGTGACCTCATGCTTACAACCCAAGCAACTTTACCAATTGTGCTACAATGTTTCATGTGAAATGAAACCAAAAGTTTAATATTTAACTTTATAGGGGCACATTTTGTGGAAAGGGGTTGGGGCTAAGCCATAGCTCTGGTCATATAACCCTCCATATGAACACGGATGTAGATTTTGAGGGTCATTTTAACTGTCCCAAAAATTCACCCACTAGTTGGCAAGGCCAAATTCTCACATTGTTCCTGATTTTTGGGTGCACTGACTGGGTTTGGGTTGATTTGTGGGCTCATTAACAACAAAATTGGGTAAAAACTTAAAACAATAATATCTTTCTCATTTTTTAACCAAATTGTTGGCATTATGATAAAGGTATGATACAGTTGTTGTCCTTGATGGCAACTCACTCAGATGACAGATCACAGTATAGCTAGTAAATAGCAAAGAATTAATGATCGGAGAGGTATACGCAGGTGTGATGTGACAGAGAAGCGTATACACATGGTTTCACCATATACCAAGTCGTGTATACGTACACACGCGAGTTTACAGAAGGAAAGGTGTGTACATGTTGGGAATCTAAGTTTTGGTCTGTGGTATTTGGTCCATGGCATTTTGGTATTGGTCCATGGTATTTGGTCCAAAGTGTTGACCCTAGGTATTGGGTCCAAGGTATTGGTTCTACGTGGTTTTGGACCATGGTATTGAGAGAGGCCTAAACCTACATAAGGAGAAGATCATTAGGCCAAGAGGGGTAGGTGTGCAAGTGATGAATATTTGACAAAGTGTGAGATCTAGTATGCTGGTTATGGGTTGTGATGCTTTGCTCGATCTAAACCAACGAGGCACCTATGCGGTTGATAAAGGTGGATGGACTAGGATCATGAAGACTAAAATGCATTATCATTATATGGTATGATCATGAGTAGATCTGAATACTGATGCATGTCCTATCCTTTATATCTTATGTTCTAGGTATATCTGAAGTTGAAAATTGCAGCGAAGGTATAAGTAATTATTTTCAGATCTGTGCGGGGATTCTCTCTGGTGAAAGGGCGTATACACGCTGGTTTGACACAGTCAAGTAGCGTATACATTATGATATTTAATATTTGAGGTTGTTGTTGGTTCTAGTGGTTTTTGCAGAGTTTTGGGCTCTTCTCTGTGTTCTGGTGATTGTGTTTTGATGACAGGGTTTCAGTGATTCAGTTGTTGGGTGATTCAGAGTTAATGATTGTATTGTAGTGGTGATTGTTTTGTATTTATGGATCCAGTATGAAAATTTATGAAACGTGGTCCTTGGAAGAAAAGAGAAGGTTGTAGCCTTCTGTAGGTCAACACCTACGTACAAGTACATCAGCTCGTACAAGAGCTATGGGGTTGTAGCTCCCTTCCAGTAGTAGCTGGAGAATGAGTGAAGGTTGTAGCCTTCTGCAGGTGGGTGCCTACGTACTAGTATGAGTCTGTGCCAACACAAAATTGTAAACATAAGTTTCTTATTAAAAGGAAGATAGAGACGATTGCAACAGGTGGTATTCAACCACATTGGGTTTCCACCTTATATCATGGTGTTCATGTGTGCTTCTTATGTATGATGATCTGTTCTGTTTTACTGCACCTATTTACTATTTATATGGTTAATAATGTTCTGATGCACTCATTAAATATCAACTAATTGAATCATAAGTTTACTGGATATATGTTGGTTGCATAAAACACAGTTGCATATACATGTGGGTTGCCTTAACTGAAGTAGCGTATATGAATCTGATAATGGAAATGAAAAGATTATTGATTTGCTAATATTGATTCACCCACCCCCCCCTCAGTATTATTTCCAACAATTGGTATCAGAGCAGGTCCTTCAAAAGAAGCTTGATTGCTTGAAGGAAGATCCATCAGGATGAGTAATCAAGAAAGAGAGGGATCCATTAGACCATCAATCTTTGATGGGAGCAATTTTGTCTACTGGAAGATAAGAACCACAACATATCTACAATCGCTTGGAGCAGATGTTTGGGGAATCATGGAAGGAGGATATACATATCCATTAGCAATTCCTATAGATACAACAGATAGAAAGCAATATAAACTCAATGCCAAAGTTGTTACTATCTTATTGGGAAGTTTGTCAAAATCAGAGTTTGTCAAGGTCATGCAGCTCAAATCAGCCAAAGAAATATGGGACAAAATCGTTCTAAGCTACGAAGGAGATGATAAGGTAAAACGTGCTAAGCTTCAAACTCTCAGAATACGGTATGAAACTCTTAAGATGCATAGTAATGAAAGCATATCTAATTACTTCCTGCATATAGATGAGATTGTCAATTGTATGAGGAATCTGGGTGAAGAAATTAAGGAAATTGTCTTAGTTGAGAAATTTTTGAGATCCTTGTCTACTAAATTTGAATCCAAAGTGTTTGCCATAGAAGAAAAGGAGGATCTACAGAAAATCACTATGATGCAGCTTCACGGAATCCTAACTGCTTTTGAAATGAGAAAAGGAGGACCATTAGATATGAGAGACGCTGCATTTAACATATCAGCTAAACTCAATGAATCATGATACAATTCAAAAGAAGAATATGAGGTAAATTTTGTCAAGAATCTTCAACGGGGATCTGGAAGGTTCAAAGGTAAGCTACCTTTCAAATGTTTTTCTTGTGGTAGAGTTGGTCGCTATGCTGCTAGATGCCCTCATAACAAAGGAAAGATGTCTGAAGAAGGTAATAGAAGTTAGTATACTAATGATAAAAGTAATGACTCATCCAATAATTATGAAGACATTAGGCTTCTCATGGCATATGAAAATAAGGATGTAGAAATAGAAGAATTTACCAGATTAAAAGATCAATTGGAGATAATAACTAGAGTAAGGGAGCAGTTGCAGGATGTAGTAAAAGATCAGAGCATAACAATTCAGAGACTTGAATCTAAGATCCTCTCTCTAAAAGAAGATCTTGAAGAATCAAAGAAGCAAAATAAAGAAGCTCATGAAGAACAAGAGCATGAAGTGCTCGAATTAAGGCAACAAGTGGAAGAAGGAAGAAAAGCTGAAGAAAACATAAAGATCAATATCTGGACAAGGAAGAACAACATCAGGTTGAGGTAAATACCTTAAAAGGTAAATTAGAAGAAAAGGATAAAATGTTATGATTTCAAGATAGTACTAATATTTTGGATGATATTCTTAGTAGTCAAAGATCCCTTACTATCAAAACTGGGATTGGCTTTTATGAAACTATCAAACGTGAATCTAGCTCACAGGGTGAGGAAAGGAATTCTAATGCAAAATCTGAAATGATCAGCAAAGAGATTCCTCAAAGAAAATCTTTTTCTCTTTTCCTCCAATGAATAATGTTGAATGTTATGAATGTCATAATATTGGACATGTTGCAGCCAGATGCAAAAGTAGAATGGTTCAAGAAATATCATCACATTCCAGGTACTTTAAGGGATATTGTTTTGCTTGCAGTATGTTTGGTCACAAAGCTATTGATTGCAATAAAAGGAATATGAAACATGTAAGATGTTATGCATGTAACAAGTTTGGACATAAAGTAAAGGAATGTAGGAGAAAAAATCGGACACCAAAGCAAAAGGATCATACATCATTGCAATCCCAGGTATTGAAGAAGACATAATTAGAGTCAGAAAGATGTGGCATAACTCAGTTATCAGACGTAACAGACACAAGGGGAACTGAAAGTGTAGACCTTCAATATTCCACTTTGCATAAGCAGATACTATGAATATAATCGCATATATATGTGAGTTAGAGGCTTCAAAATCGCGTATATGGAGCTCTGAAGAAAAGGCAGCAGGACATAAGTCTAATATGGTTCAGTCATGGTATGTGTTGGTTGGCACAGGTTCATAGGGAGCATATGCTTCGAATAATTGTTGGCATAATTGTTGCTACTTACTATTGGTTGGTCAAAAGAATGATATTGCAGGTTACAGGTTGCTGATGTTGATGAGAGATGCTTATAGTACAGATCATATGGTGCATGATAGTTGCTGATGACTATCATGGTCTTGTTTAGACTCGGTATGTGCTCAGGGGGAGCATGAACAGATTGATACATCTTAGCATATACAAAGGGGGAGCTCAATCAGAGAATCCAGCATGTACTCAGGGGGAGTATGGACAGCAGAATGTATATCAAGGGAGAGAGTATCTTGGTCTGCCCTTTGCCCTTGATGTCAAAGGGGGAGAGTGAATTGGTGTGGTTGTTGCCATCAAGTACAAAGGGGGAGATTGTTGGCATTATGATACAGGTATGATACAGGTGTTGTCCTTGATGGAAACTCACTCAGATGATAGATCATAGTACAGCTAGTAAAGAGCAAAGAATTAATGATCAGAGAGGTATACGCTGGTGTGATGTGACAAAGAAGTGTATACATGTGGGTTCACCATATACCAAGTCGTGTATACGTACACACACACGTTTAGAGAGGCCTAAACCTATATAAGGAGAAGATCATTAGGCCAAGAGGGGCAGGTGTGCAAGTGATGAATATCTCATGAAGTGTGAGATCTAGTATGCTGGTTATGGGTTTGTGATGCTTTGCTCGATTTGAACCAAGGAGGCACCTATGCAGTTGATAAAGTTTGATGGACTGAGATCATGAAGACTAAAATGCATTATCATTATATGGTATGATCATGAATAGATCTGAATACTGACGCATGTCTTATCCTTTATATCTTATGTTATGGTTATATCTGAAGTTGAAAATTGCAGCGAAGGTATAAGTAATTATTTTCAGATCTGTACACGGGTTCTCTCTAGTGAAAGGGCGTATACACGCTAGTTCGACATAGTCAAGTAGCATATACATTATGAGATTTGATATTTGAGGTTGCTGTTGGTTCTAGTGGTTGTTGCAGAGTTTTGGGCTCTGCTCTATGTTCTGGTGACTGTGTTTTGATGACAAGGTTTCAGTGATTCAGTTGTTGGGTGATTTAGAGTTAATGATTTTATTGCAGTGGTGATTGTTTTGTATTTATGGATCCAGTATGAAAATTTATGAAATGTGGTCCCTGGAAGAAAATAGAAGGTTGTAGCCTTCTGTAGGTCAGCACCTACGTACTAGTACATCAGCTAGTACAAGAGCTAGGGGGTTGTAGCTCCCTTCCAGTGGTAGCTGGAGAATGAGAGAAGGTTGTAGCCTTTTGCTAGTGGGTTCTTGCATACTGGTATGAGCCTGCACCAGTAAAAAATTGTAAGCAAAACTTTCTTATTAAAAGGAAGATAGAGATGATTGCAGCAGGTGGTTTTCACCGACATTGGGTTTCCACCTTATATCATGGTGTTCATATGTGCTTCTTATGTGTGATGATCTATTCTGTTTTACTGCACCTGTCTACTGTTTATATGGTTAATAATGTTCTGATGCACTCATTAAAGATAACCTAACTGAATCATAAGTTTACTGGATATATGCTAGTTGCATTAAACACAGTTGCGTATACGCACGGGTTGCCTTAATTGAAGTAGCGTATATGAATCTGATAATGAAAATGAAAAGATTATTGATTTGCTAATACTGATTTACCCCCCTACCCCCCCCCCCCCCCCCCCCCCACATTTTTATTTCCAACACAAATGAGGGTGAAAACAGAGTCAAAATGGGGGTTTTCAATAGTGATGGATCCATTGGAGGTATTAGTTTTTCTATTTGATCTTTCTAAAGGTATGTAATTTTACTTTTGATTGCGAACTTAGATTTCTTTTCCAAATTTTATTGCAAAATTCTAAAACTAACTTTGTTCAATTGTCTTTTCTGATCTTTCGGTTGATAGAGAGTGCAAGAAGAGAGCATACTCAACAATATTGAAACTTTCTATTCAATTGTAATGTGAAATTTAAAAGGAAAAACACATGGATTTGATTTCTAAATTCAGATTGTGGCTCTCAAAACTCTATCTATTCTCCTCTTTTCTTAAATTTTCCTTCTTTTTCTTCATCCTCCTGCAAAATATTAGTGAGTTGGGTGGCTCTTATTGCACCACTAATAAAATATAATTGAAATTGAAATGAAAACATCACAAAAATGTGTTTTTATTTGTTAGTCCTGTCCTATTGAAAAAAGAAATTAAACATTCTCTTAAGTATAATACAATGTTGAATGCATCCTTTTGCATAACAAAATCATGAGTAAAATCATATCCAAGTTTAAAAAAAAAGCCCTAGTGAATTCTTGGACATGATTATGAAGATTTGATGTTAAAAATTGTAGGTTAATGACTAATTGAGACCAAATTTGAATGTGATCTTTAGGTTTTTGATCTTCTTCAACTGTCATAGCACACAGCTCTTCAAATCTTGTTGTTGCAATTGGATTTTTATTGTATTTTTGGTTTTTTAGTGAATGGGGGTTTTTGATTTGTGGATGTTTTGTTTTATTTCTATTTTTTCTATATGAAAATGTAAAATAAACTTAAGTGAAAATGCCTAAATGCAGTTAACCCTAAATGAAAAAAATGAAAAATGCTTCCTAAACAATCCTCCTAACTAGCTTACATCTAAGTTTGCCTCCCCCAACAATGACGACAAAATGTTGGTCTAATTTATTGAGGTGAATTAGAGCATTCATTTATTTATCAATTCGGGTTGGTAAAATTAGAAGCAAACCAAAGTATATGGAACCTTAGATTAAACTAGTGTAGGAAGTAGTTGTTTAGATGAAAATAATGGAAATGCATATTACAAATCTAAAATATTTTGAAAAGAAAAGATTTAGATCTATTTTATGAAAGCATAAAATTTTTTGATTAATGGAATTAATTTACTTTAGAAGATAGAGAAGAGTCTCTTGTTTAAGAGTCTTGTTTTGTTCTTCTACAATATTTCTATAATAACATTTCCAAACATCTAAGAAAGCAGGAAAGAAAGAATATAAATGAAAGCAAGTAAATATTTTTTTTTCGGTTCAGTTCTTAGCTCATGGAGAAGAGTCTCTTGTTCAAGAGTCCTGGTTGTCCTTCTCACATAAAAACTATCTACTGAAAGAAAATAAATCTTCACATAAATTTAATCTAGGAAATCATATAAGAAAGTAAATCTTGTTTTAGTTGAGTCTAGCTCATGGAGAAGAGTCTCTTGTTCAAGAGTCTTGGTTGTCCTTCTCACATAAAAACTAGCTACTGAAAGGAAATCAATCTTCACATAACAAAACACACTTGTGGAAATTAAATCACACTCGCATGAAAGGAAATAACATAAATTAAACTATGTTATAGATGTATGCGAATTTTGGTTCATGGGGATCCATACATTCCTTAATGAGCACACATGAACAACTATCCCTATTTAAGAATCAAGCAACATTCATAACTCATAATTGCAAGAAAATGATATTATTCATGTTGAATGAACAATCATAAATCTGATGCTAATGAATAAATGAAAACTGTTGGCTTCCTTTGCAGGATGCTCCTCTTCTTTATACATGAATTAGGGATATCTTCTCAACAAATGTAATTCCCTTAAATATCTACTAGATCCATACTTGTCTCAACTCATCCCTAATACTAGATACAAATCCCATGACACATCAAGATCTCCATGACCTTTCTCCTTGGAATATGGTCCACCTCTTGAGTTAAAATTAGAATTTGTTCTTGGGAGGCCAAGTAAGATCCTTCTAGAACCTCCAAATAAGCCTACACATGTAACCTCAGAGTATAAAATCTCTTTACTCACATTGGAAATAGGTTGACCTCAATGGATAGCCTATTCTGATACAAGCATGTCTACTCTTTTATCCCACCAATCCCCAATCTCTTTCTTAAATATCCTCAACACCATATTCCAAACCGGTTCTTATAGCTTCAGGTCCCAACAACGAAACCATTTGTTGGCACAAAAATGACATCAGGGAAAGACCCTGGGTTCAGGCATAAGGGGCCAACAATGGTTTGTTGTAGTCTAAGACACCGTTGATAATTTCACCTTACCCCGAGGGCTAAGGAGTCTCACCTGAGGCATGCCGTGACCAAAATTAAGAAGGGCTTAGTATAATGTCATGGATATCTTTACCATTACTCTATATACGGCCCAATGCATATATTCATCTTAACAACACATCAATATGATGATCAATCTATCATGAGAATAGACTCGCAATATAAAAAAAACTTTTAGTGGGTCCATAAATCATAATCAAATACACATAAAATACCAAGTAACCACTCTGATATCTCATCTATATTAATCCAACAGAAGGTTCAATACATTATACATCCGGCCTCAACCATAGATAAATACATAAAATGCCAAGGTCATAGAACATCGTGAATCCCAATAGACCTCAACTTTGGCTTTCCTGCTACTTCTCTAGCCTTCAGGTTGAATACTCTGGTAGCACGCACCCTCCTCACTACTCATTCTTAACCAAAACTATTCAACCCTTCTCTCCTTGCAATGTCATCATTTTGTATGCTCCTCTACTGTTTGGACTGTTGATTCTATTCAGCTGTCTATCTCCTCGACTGCCTCTTGTCTACCTTGTCTGCTCGGTTGCCCCTGCTTTTTTCTAACACCTTTCCGTAACCATCCCACAACTACGTATTCCTGTTTCCCTTCCCAACTGTCTTCTCTACAACTTGACCGTTGCTACCACCACCTATTTTCCCTTCTTCGTATCCTCAAAAACTTTGAAAATTCAAAATGAAGGCCCCAATAGTAGGATGATTTTTTTAGTTTCCATCACATTTTTCTAGATGGATCATCTAGAATTTATGTACTTCATTTCTTATGTTTCTACTTCTAGACGAATCATGCATGTTGTAGATATATTTTATATGGTTGAATTTATGTTGCAGTTTCATGGAGAAAGAAAGCATGATGTTTCTTATGATATGTTGGATATTCATTTGGTTGATTCATGTTGATTCATATGGTTGATTATGTATGGAGATATTGTTGCTGCTCATGATGAGGATATGTACTTGTTGTTGTTACTATTGTTATATTGCTGCTATCGGTGGATATTGTTTTTGATGGACATGTGGAGCATGGTGGCTATTAGGGGATGATATGATTTTACTGTAGGAAACACATGATATTTCTATTTCTTCTATTATTTGTTGCTCTTATATATGGAGAGCTTATGTTGTTTCTAGAGGGAATTACTGCTACCATATGGAGCGAATGTTGATGATAATTGATGCCATGTACTCATATTATTTCATGTTTTACGCATGTATTAATGAGAGCATTATTGTGTGCAGATGTAAAATACATGTACTTTCATTGTATCATATTTTGGGCACATTTCTCATGGAGTGACCTGAGGTGTCTAGCATATATTGTCATTATCTATGTATGGGTCAATGGAGTCCAAGTAATGTTTCATGATGTATATCTTTGATGTAGCCCCACTTCATTGGGTGCATGATAAAAACTTATGTGCATAGACTCATGGTTGATGATAGGTGTAGAGGAGTCATATGTCATTTTGGTGTAGCGAATACAACCACCCTCCAAAATTTTGCCTTAGATTCATTTTGGAGCCTCCCTACCAACCTTTCACAATAGCATGTCTTGTCGTGTCAAGTACACAAGCTTTAGTGATTTTCTTGTAGAATGATAGCCTGTCCATTAAATCTTGTTGCATCCCCCTCACAGGCTATACGTTGAGCAGCACCCTCAAGAAATTTCATAATTCTGGAGGGGAACTAGCTTTCTCTCCAACAATTGCGCAATTTTGTCTGGCATCCTGCTAGGATCCAGAATTACGCAAATCTGCCTCTCACTATTCACTAGAAAAATTACGCAATTCCTCCCAGCAGGACTGTTTAGCCAAAAATTGCGCAATCCTGGGTAGCAGTCAACTGCTCTTCCAATAAATTGTGCAATCCCTCTAGGAAGCTAGCCCAGCTCCCTCCCAGAAATGCACATTTTTTCCTCCCAACTGAGAAGACTATTGCATGTGTAGTTGAGTTGACCGATTCCCTCCGGGACGGAGAAAAACTAATTTTCATCCATGGACTGCCTCTCCCAAGGAAGCATGCAAAGGCATCCCTTGATTCATGGGTCTACTTTTAGTAGCAGGAGGTTGCATGCAAGGATCATTTCAAAAACCTCCCACGAAGTGTCGCTCTTTCTAGATTTGTGGCATGTGCATCACATCTTCGATTTTATAAAAACTCATTAACCAAACGCTAGAGAGCTCTTTCCTCACATTGACCTCGTAGCTTTGACATCCCACATTGCATCTATGGGTCGTTGGCACATTCAGCTTAGTGGTCTTGGAGTAAGCCCATTGTTCATGACTTGCACTACGTTTCTGCCGCTTTTTGTGTTTTGATTTGTGTGAGTGATGTCTGCTTGATTTCAGTGAGTGCTTATTGTTGTTTACATGCATATTATATTTTACTAGCACAATTTTAGTTTTCGTTAACATCTCACTACTGCTGCATGCATGGAATTGTTTTTGCACGAACGGTCGTCTTTGTGGCGACTCACTTCACACACTTGCATGCTTTCCCGTTTCCTGAATCATTCACTTGTTGTTTGCATGAATGATCATTCACTCTTGTTTGCACTCATCTCATAATGCATTCACACTTCTCATGTTTTCAATCGCCCGTTCACCAGATTGGGCTACCTTGGCCTGGACCGTGCCTTGCCTGGCTAGCACTGTGCATTTTTGGATGAGAAGGCTCTGCCTTCCCTCCAGAAATTGTGGAAGTCTAGCCAGGCACTGACCTCTAGGCTTGCATTGCACAATTCTTGGAGGAACTGTCCTGTTGGCCCCAGAAACTGTCCAATGTAGTTTGCTGGTTGCATGTCACTGCTGACTGAAATTGCGCATTCTGCAATTTCAGTCCTTAGGAGTCCATGATGGACTGTGCATTGCATAGTTACAGTAGCTAGTCAGCCTCTTGGCAGCCTGGATTGTGCCTTGCATAGTTTTGGCAGTTAGTCTCCTGAGCTCCCAATGGAAATTGCATGACCTTCATGATCAGTCACACAGGTATGTTGCAAGTCAGTTCTCAAGTTCATTTCAGTTTTCGACTGACAGATTTCTTGCCATGAGTGTTTCCATGTCTCTAGGTACCACAGGCGCTCATCTTCCTCTCAGCAGAACAGGTACAATGGTTTCTAGGAGAGCAGAGTCGAAGAAATCATTCAGAGCACACTTGGGGATGCAGTCGATCAAGTGTCTATGAACTTGCCTACCCATGAAGACATCAAGTTCTTAGTAGACAAGGACATCAACATATGATGTCCAAAACATCACAGCAAGCAACACCATCAACAACAACTGAAGGCAACATACCGGATGCAACATACGCAATAGGAAGGTTGTTAACATAGCAGAGGCACAACAAATTCGCAAGTTTAGGAATGTCCAATTGTGATAAAAGAAACTTTGGAGACTTAGGCTATGAGGTGATGGCGCAACATGAAGATCATGCGAAGACAGAGAATGGAATAGAGAAGGAGTTTCATGTGCTGAAGTAGCAAGTTAAGGAAGAACATGAGATGTATAGATGAGAGAATGAGATGCAGTAGGAACAGGTACAACAGTAGGCACAACATGCACTCATGGATGAAACTGCGTCCATACAAGCTATAGATCCATCCCAACAGCTGGCATGGAGTAGACTGGCATGGTGATTAGTGTTGTTGATCGCATACAAGGGAATTCAACAACATGCATGTCATTGTGCACACGCATTTGATCTAACCTATTTGGCACACTCACTGAGGAAAAGACAAGAAGAAAGTTCGAATGGAGGTGAACATGTAGTTAACATTTGATGCGCATGACCACCAGAACACACTAGAAGATCAACACAGACACTATG
The DNA here is from genome assembly GCA_000404065.3 of Pinus taeda. Classification (NCBI taxonomy): domain Eukaryota; kingdom Viridiplantae; phylum Streptophyta; class Pinopsida; order Pinales; family Pinaceae; genus Pinus; species Pinus taeda. Next base: position 89,213 of record APFE030689290.1, read on the forward strand.
CATTAGTGTGTTGCCGGTTCAACTGCTCCCAAGAAGACCATGCACATGTTAGCAGATGTGTTGGATGGAGTAGCCACACTAATGCATCAGGATGCAACGAAGGCAAGAGTTTGCTTCAGCAATATGTCACCATGGAGAACATGCACACCATCAGAGATGACCAAGCTTGGCATCAACTCATCACCTTCACCATCACAAGCATGTCAAAGAGTTGGTCTCATCACAACGGACCGAGTGTTAGTGATGTCTTACATGGCTTGCTCAAGCCATTTTGTCTCACATGGGCACATGTACATTGTAATGTAACATCTTGTCAAGTGGAAGTTCAAGTGTCGATAGTTGGATGTAACATTCATAGAGTAGATGAAGAGTCATGAGGGTAGATGAACTGTGACAAAGGGAAATGTCAAGGGTCACCCCACCCTTTGCTATAAATAGAAACTCATAACTCATTGTAAAGGATTTTTGTTAGCCAATCTTCGATAGGAGTATTTTAGAGAAAGCTTGGACAATATTGTAACAAGCCTTCGCTTCTCCACTGCGTAGAGCTAGTACATCTCTTTGGAGGAGCAGGCGGTTGTGGCTGTAACTTTCCACTATTGGAACTAGTGGTTGGACATGGATGTATTGTATGACTAGAACTTACACTTCTTAATATAAAAAGATCCATCACGTTTCACGCATATTTTGTATTGTATTCTATGTTATCTGGTTTACTTTAAATGATATATGTATTTGCTTTCTTACGCATGCATGTATAGACTATTCTGTATAAGTATGTAGGAATATTTTTGAAATGTGCAGTTGGTTTAACCATCACTTTGGATTGCTTGCTAACTTGCCTTCCATGTTGTGATGTATCTTTGCTCATGCGTTCCCTTCCAAGCCTAGTGCTATCACAAGTTTCCAAGGGGTGCACTCACCTCAACCTCAGTGTATTAGAAACTCTGATGCTCCTTCCTTGTCTTACTGCAGCTATCACACCCTTGCTACCAACAAAGGCATCTTACTAGCCTTTGTACGAAATTGCAGTCAAGGAATTACTGTACGACCCACTATTGGGACTCCTACACCAAATAGTCTAAGGTCTAATTTGGACTTCTTACCGGGGAGATCCCCTTACATGTTAGCGGGTCCAACACCGTCAACATTTTGGCACTAGAAGGAGGGCTAGATGACAAGTTTAGTCCTTACATCTGTTTTGAATCTCTGCATATCTATCATGAATAACTACAGAGTTGCTCTTCTGGAGTGTATTTCTTATGAAAATGACTTCATTATCTCAAAAAATCTCTCGAATAACTTTTCACATAAAACATTTGATGGTGGAGTCCACATAGCCTTGGTTAGGCACACGATCAATATTGTAGGCTCATGCAAAAGACATGGAATGTTTGAAGAATACATGACATGCGCATTGTTCATATACAAGCTTCAAGGGCACCCAATGCATTGGTGTGCCACGTTGCCTGAAAAATCTATTCATTCTCTTGCTCATCTGGTCACAGAGATAGATCGTGCTTTCAATCACTTTAACCATAAAGAAATTGATCAAGAAATGCTGAAATTACGAAAATCACCTAATGAATCTGTTGATCAGTTTTACACATGCTTTTGTAATCTTGCATACTAATTTCCCGAAGATGAAATTGACTGGGAATTTGTTTATGGAAGATTTGAGTATCTACTTCACATATCCGAACCCCACTCAATGCACTTCGGTGATGGAGCTGCACAATCAAGGCAAGTACAGTTGTTGTCACAAGTGATTGTCCACCCTCACCTCATCAAATAGCTCCACCACCATAGAGTGATGTGGGAGATCATGCACACACATTTGTTGAACTATCACATCGTCCCACCCCACCTACTCTTGATATCTACACAGATTTGACTTGCAATCCTGTTGGTCTTCACATGGATTCATTCCATCAACCTCTGTCCCCAGGTTCTGTTGATCCTCCGAATTGTACTATTTTGTGTTCTCCCATTTCAGACTCCTCACCTGTTGTGAACGAGGATCAAGTTGTCGACAGAGTTGGTGTTATGCAGCCAACCTGTGTCATCATTCATGATGAGTGTATGTGGGAATATAAAGAAGAACCTGCGGTGAAGGATGACTCCCTTCGAGCCACGCCTCATCTGCTTTATCCTAACATCCCTTATGATTTTTCCACTGCTGATTTCCCTCGTGAAAACCCATTTCCAGATGTTTCTACTTCCGATCATTCACAAGACATGTTAGATGTCAGTCCTTCATTACAGCGTGAAGAGGACACATTGTCCTCCGAAAATCCATCCAACCTGTCATCTATCATTTTGGAAAACATAGATGGTGAACATATTTGCTTCTCATCTACCCCTCTGCACGATTCATCAAATCATAAGGACGCCGACAAACATCCTAAATTTTCTGATATTGGTTGTCGTGATCTCTCCACTTCCTCATCCGATCACAATGTTGGTTCAATTTTTTTTAATCTGACTAAGACGCTGATCTATGATGATCTATTTGTCAACTAAGTCGAAACCCCGCAGACTGTCAAGGCACTTCAGCTTGAGCTGATGGTTATGTTAGGCCCTCGCTATCCTGAGGTTAGTTTCACTTCTGATCAGGAGATTGTTGAAACACTTATGGCTCCTCATCACTCTCTACTTTGCATTGAAGATCAACCAAACACCCAGATTTCACTTCCTCCACTTCAACTACACGATCACATCGCTCGTGCGTTGGAAGAATCTTACACATCAAGCACACATGCACAACGTAAGTGGTCTACCTTTCTCACATTTGCTTGCATGTCATAGTCAAGAGAATGCACACACTTGACATCTGCACACAGTGTAGCACAACACCATGGCAATTCCACAGAGTGCATGTCATGCGCTTTCACTCATCTTTGCTCTGTGGTCACTTGTAAGCTCGGAGTGTGTCTGTCTTCATCATTATATCTTTAATGCTTGCTGGTTTGTGCAACTACGATGTTAGCAAATTGCGCCTTCACCAACATGGGTCAACCAATGCACCGGTGTCTGCATTTGAAGTATCACTTCACGTGAAATGACCCATGCACTGTTAGCTCAGGAGTAGGAGTAGTGTTTGCTTTTGAACTGTTTGCTTGCATGCATGTTTCCTTCTTTCTTTATGTGTTTGGTTGGTTTCTTGTTTTTTTGCTTACTCACTTTGCTTCCGCATTTTCTTCTGCTTCATGATTTTCTTTTTGGTTTGTTTGCTTGTTATTGTCCATAGGTTAGTTTTGCATGGACCGTGTGTGACTCTTGAAACATGCTAGGTAAAGTACAAGAGAACTTGTACAACTATCAACATTGGGGTATATGTTGTCCACTCTCTTATGTAATAACTTGTTTTCTTCATTCCATGATACATCAATGGAAAATATGTATTGTTTGAAGTGAACTTTGGTGAAAAAAAAATGCTTGCATGCTAACTGGTATCACCTACTCTAGTTGGTTGCTTTTGGGTTAATCCTTGTCAGCTCAGTCAAGTAGAGTGAGGTGAGGGGGAAAACCTTAACAAGCACGTCAAAGGTATACATAAACTATTTATCTAAAGGAACTGACTCTTCTGCTCTCAATCAGTCGGGATCCCTCTTCCACCTCTAAAATGAATAAGTGTTATGCACAGTTATGAAGATGAAAAATGAAAAAATGAAGAAGTGAAAGAAAAGTTTGAAAAAATGAAAAATGAATAAGGCGAAATAAGAGAAAGGCTTCTTGCACAGAGAGGTGATGCAAGTAACTTCGTTGGGGTACTGACCAGGCTCGCTAGTAGCGGAGCCATGCTTGTGTTCCTGCATGACTCCGCTAGAGTACTGTCTAGGCCAGCTGGCAGCAGAGTAACACTGGAGATGACACCAAGACTCTGACAACTATACTTCTTGTGCATCATATAATCCTCAAACCCAATCGAAACAACTGTGTTAGCTTGGCTTGGAATCTGTGTCAATTGACCAAGGGCTTGGCAGATGCTACATCTTATGTAGAAATTCCCACCTGTAGATCAACTGATAATGCAATATACTAAAGCAAAATACTTGATCTACTTCTACAAACAATTATGCGGAAGCTTAATCGAATTGAGCAACATCAATAAGAACACATATAACTGATAAGAATAAATCGATCACACATAACACAGAAGATATCACCAGGGGAAAGAAACTGCCTAAAAATCCAACTCTGTATTATCATACAAGTGGAAATCTTGTCCAAATAAAAATATTCAGCTCAAAAGCTTTCTTGCTTTCTCTGTAATCAAACAATGAAGCTCATAGACATAATAGACAAGTATATAACCTCATCAAGTCCTCCAAGCCCCTAGTTCTTTGCACAATTTTTCTTGGGGGCTAGTGAAGCCACATGTGTGAATTGGCCCCATCAAACTCACTGAACAAGAAGAAGTAATAACACAATTCTCATGGTTAGAAATCCTTCTGCATGCAAGGAATATCCTAGCAACTGACAGTACATTGTCCCTCCATCTGATCTCAACTGGGTCTCTGTATGAACTAACATGCATGAGTTATGTATGAGAGAATATTCAGGTATCTGAAGAGTAGCAGTTATATACAAGCATGCATTAACTAACTGAACTTACTTAATTCAAACAAATTGTTTAAATTAATATAACTGGACTTGACTCAGTTAACTGAGCCAACTAATTACTACTCAAAATAGAACTCATCCTTTTCTCTTTAATTGATGGATAAATTCCTCAATTAATGGATAAACTGTTGCATGTCCCCTCATAGACTTCAAGTTTGATTTTCCTTAACTAATTAACTCAAGATGAATTAATTAATTAATTTTCAAACTGCTGTTAATATCAAATTCGAATTTTAATTCCTATTATAGTTTAGGGACTAAAATAGGAAGGGATCTTGAAATGCTATTTTTAGAAAAGCTATTTTTAGCACTTTCACTTTTCATCCATTGTAGCTAAGTTCAACAATGGATGAAACTACTATTTATAGCAGTGCTATTTTTAGCATTTCTTGTTGCTACCTTCAACACTTCTTCTCAACAAGAAAGGAATTATCAGTAACCCCAATCCTGTCTCTGTGGAACTTGAACTTGCATTTTGACAATGCCTTTGTCAAAATATTTGCATCCTGTTCCTCAATCGAAACATACAGCAACAACATGATCCTCTTGACCACACAATCTCGAAGATGATGATACCAGATATCTATGTGCTTGGACCTGTCATGAAAAACGAGATTCTTAGAGAGTTTGATGCAACTCTAATTATCACAGTAGATCACTGTAGGATCATCCTCTGACCAAATAATCCCACTAGAATCTTTCGCATCCAAATGGCATCACATGCAGCCTAATTAGCATCCATGTATTCAGCCTCTGTTGAGCTAAGTGCAATTGATCTATGTTTCCTGTTGTACCAAGAAACTGCAGCTGAACAAAGGTTGAAGATTCCTCTAGAAGTTCTCTTCCTGTCTGATGGACTCCCTGCCCAATCTTCATTTGTGAAGCCCTAAAGCTTCACTCCCTCTGTCCATTTGTACCACAATCCAAACTGAGATGTGCCTCTGAGGTATCTCAGCACATGCTTTGCTGCCTTCCAAAATAGCTTGGTAGGCTGAACCATAGCTTGACTTAGCTGGTTCACCACAAAGCACAAGTCGGGTCATGTGTTCACCAGACACATAAGTGAAACCACTAGCTACCGATAAACAGTAATAGCTACTACCTCACCTGAAGTAGCATCCTCCCTCTAGTTCCCAACTAGAGGAGTCTGCATGGGTTTGCACTTCTCCATGTGAAAGCGCCTGAGTATCTCATTGGCATACTTGCCTTGAGACACAAATACTTCCCCATCTTTCTCCCACACCTCCATGCCTATAAAGTAGTGCATAAGGCCCATGTGCTTCATCTCGAACTCTCTTGCAAGGTCCTCCTTGCAAGACTGTATCAACTAATCATCACCTGTCAAAATCAGATCATCGACATAAAGTACAATGATCAATGGCTTACCTTCTACCATGATGTGGTAAAGGTTCGCATCTGCTTCACTCTTGGTGAAGCCCAACCCAATGAAATAACTATTGATCCTGGTGTACCAAGCACGAGGTGCTTACTTCAACTCATACAGAGCCCTCTTGAGTCTGCACACATGCAACTCACTATCGAAGGTTTCGAAACCTTTTGGCTGCTCAATGTCCACATCCTCCTCAATCGTCCCATTAAGGAATGTTGTCTTCACATCCATCTGGTGGACCTTCCACCCCATCTGAACTGATAGTGCCAATATCAATCTAATCAATGAGTATCTTTCTACAAGAGAAAAAGTCTCATCGTATTCGATCCCCTTGACCTGTGAGAAACCTTGGGCAACAAATCTTGCCTTGTGTTTCTCAACACTGCCAGTAGCTGCCTGCTTTACCTTGTAAAGCCATTTGGAACTCACCATCGACTTGTCTTGAGGTCTTGGGACAACATCCCAAACACAGTTCTGCATGATGGAGTCATACTCCTCCACCATTGCATCAACCCACACTGGTTCCTACACTTCCTCCTCGAATGAAGAAGGCTCGGAATCTACACACTCCCCAACTAGGGCCATGTAACCAGTGTACCGCTTTGGCGACCTCCTTTGTCTACGCTGAGAAGATGGTTGTCCCACATTCTCCTGCACATCCAACATCAACCTGTTTGCTTCCCTTAAGCGTTTCCACCCATCTCTGGAAGTCTCAACATGAGTGGATTTCTGCACTCCCGGATCCTCTGCATGCAGCTGCTCTGCATCAATCTGAGGGTCCTCATCCTTAGGAACTGAAAGTTCCTCATCTGAATGCAACTTGAGCTCCCTCTCAAGTGACACTTGCATTGATTTTTTCTCATCGAACTTCAGACCCTTGCGTGCCACAGTCCTCTGAGTGGAAGGTGGGTACACCTGATAGTTGTAGGTTTATCCGTGTACCCACAAGTATTCCTAACTCAGTTGTTGGGTCTAGCTTCTTCCTAGCATCTTTGGTCACCTGACAGTAAACTGATGATCCAAAGATTTGGAAGTGACTTACATTAGGTCAATTCCCATAATAGGCCTCCATAGGTGTCTTCATCCCTAGTATACGGTGTGGGCTTCTGTTATGCAAGTATACTGTTGCATTGCATGCCTCAGCCCACAAGTGCAGTGGTAGGCTTTGGTCATGCAACATCGCTTGAGCTACTCCCACAATCAATCTGTCCTTCCTTTTGGCCACCCCATTTTACTATGGGTTATGGGGTGCCTTCAATTCCTGTTTAATTCCTTCTGCAACACAGAAGTCCTTAAATTGTAGGGAGACATACTCTCCACCATTGTTACTATGCAAGGCTTTTATTTTCTTTCCTGATTCTTTCTCTGCCAAGGCTTTAAACTCACAAAACCTCAAGGTCTAATTCTTCTTTTGCATAAAGTAAATCTAGCATCTACAAGTCATCAATAAAAATAACATATTACCTTTGTTTAGCGGTGGAGGCTATAGAGAATGGTCCACATACATCTGAGTGAACTTGCTCCAGGATTGCTCTAGATCTACTGTCTCGATCTGGAAAGGAAGATTTCACATACTTACCCAAGGTACAACCTTTGCATGTACTCATCTACTCAAGTTTTCCCTTGGGTAATCCGATAGAAATCTGCTACATGATCTTCAAGGCTCCATGGGGCAAGTGGCCCAGTCTTCTATGCCATAGCTCACCAACATCTTGGCTCTGCACCATCTCTGCTTTGGAACTCAAAGCAGCACAGTCAACTACCTCCAACTTGTAGATATTCTTGACTCGAACCCCTATTCGCTTTGTCTATCCAGTGCCGATATGCCTCAGGAATACCTTTCCTTCGTTAAGGAATAAATCATAGCCTTTATCTTCTAGCACAACAATGGACACAAGATTCTTATTCAGACCTGGTACATACATTACATTAGTCAGGGTGAGGGGAGCTCCATGCTCCCTCTGAAACACAACCGTACCTTCACCTGAGACACAATACTTTCCTCATCGCACATCTCGATCCGCATCTAGAGATCCTTCTCCTCCAGGGTACTGAAGAGATTCTTGTCACCTAACATGTGGAAAGAGGATCCACTGTCCAGGTACCAAACACATCCCACCATGGATGAAACCATGCATGCGATAAGAGAGAAATCTAGCTCAAACTTTGAGGCTAGTGCATCTCCATCAGATCCCTTTGAGGAAACCTTCTTGGATTTCTTCTATGGACAATTAGTAGCATAGTGGCCCACTTCATGACAATGAAAGCATCTCACTTTTGATTTGTAAAACTTCTTCCCCCCATGGGAGGAACCAAATTTGGATTGGGATGACTTCCCTTTCCCCTTCCTTGCCTTACTCACTAAGGCTAGATTTTCCTCATCATCTTGCTTCGATGAGGATCCACCTCTGGTGCTTCTTCGTATCTCCTCCTGCATTAGATCCGACCAAAGTCTTTCCTAATCTAGTAGTTTTTCTCTTCCATTAACCGAGTCCTAGTAGCTATGCCAGCTCTTAGGAAGACCGAGGAGTGCAAGACTCACCATGTCATCATCCATTGTCGTGATCCCTACACTTCCAAGCTCATCCCTGTAGGTGGTGAGCTTATTTAGATACGTAGAGATCGTGTCGCCCTTTTCACACTTGATCTTACAGAGCTTTTCTTTCAGTGCTAGCTTCCTCTGATCACTGCTATTCTAATATAGATATTTCAATGTTTTCCACATTAAAAATAGGCTCTCTTTCCCATGGAGACTCGAGACTATGTTGTCTCGAACTCCCTCTAGAAGGATTCTCCTTGCTCTAGCCACACACTTTTTCCATTCTGCGAATTGAGTAGCATCAGTCGGCTTGGGGACTTCTTGATAAATGAAGTCCTTTAGATCGTTATCTTCTAATACTACCTCCATGCGATCCTTCCAGGCTATATAATTCAAACTGCCATCAATGGCGTACTCGAGTCTTAATCCACTAAATGCCAGGTGAAATAGAGATGTGATAAGAACTTGATTTCTATATTCAAGAATCACAAACTTCGAACTTCTCCCTTCTTGTATATTGTTCTTCCTAGATCACCTTTCCTCTGATACCATGTAGAAATTCCCACCTATAGATCAACTGATAATGCAATATACTAAACAAAAATACTTGATCTACTTCTACAAACAATTATGCGGAAGCTTAATCAAATTGAGTAACATCAATAAGAACACATATAAATAATGAGAAGAAATCAAGCACACATAATACAAAAATATAACTAGGGGAAAGCAACTGCCTAAAACCCCAACTTTGTATTATCATACAAGTGGAAATCTTGTCCAAGTTACAAAAAGAATCAGATCAAAAGCTTTCCTTCTCTCTCTATTATCAAACAATGAAGCTCATAGACATAATAGACAAGTATATAACCTCATCAAGTCCTCCAAGTCCCTATTTCTTTGTGCAATTTTTCTTGGGTTCCAGTGAAGCCACATGTGTGAATTGGCCCCATCACACTCACTGAACAAGAAGAAGTAACAACACAATTCTCTTGGATAGAAATCCTTCTGCATGCAAGGAATATTCACCAAGGAATATCCTAACAACTGACAGTAAATTGTCCCTCCATCTGATCTCAACTGGGTCTCTGTCTGAACTGACATGCATGAGTTATGTATGATAGAATATTCAGTTATTTGAAGAGCAGCAGTTATATGCAAGCATGCATTAACTAACTGAACTTACTTAATTTAAACAAATTGTTTAAATCAATATAACTGGACTTGACTTAGTTAACTGAGCCAACTAATTACTACTCAAAATAGAACTCATCCTTTCCTCTTTAACTGATGGATAAATTCCTCAATTAATGGAGAAACTGTTGCATGTCCCCTCATAGACTTCAAGTTTGATTTTCCTTAACTAATTAACTCAAGATGAATTAATTAATTAATTTTCAAACTGCTGTTAATATCAAATTCGAATTTTACTTCCTATTATAGTTTAGGGACTGACTAAAATAGGAAGGGATCCTCAAATGATATTTATAGAAAAGATATTTTTAGCACTTTCACTTTTCATCCATTGTAGCTAAGTTCAACACTGGATGAAACTGCTATTTATAACGGTGTTATTTTTAGCATTTTCTATTTTTAGTATCTCTTGTTGCTATCTTCAACACTCCCTCTCAACAAAAAGGGGATTATCAGTAACCCCAATCTTGTCTCTGTAAAACTCAAACTTGCATTTTGACAATGCCTTTATCAAAATATCTACATCCTGTTCCTCGGTCGAAACATACAACAACAACATGATCCTCTTGACCACACAGTCTCTAAGATGGTGATATCGGATATCAATGTGCTTGGACCTGTCATGAAAAACTGGATTCTCAGAGAGTTTGATGCAACTTTTATTATCACAGTAGATCACTATAGGATCCATCCTCTGACCAAACAATCCCACTAGAATCTTTCACATCCAAATGGCCTCACATGCAGCCTGACTAGCAGCGATGTATTCAACCTCTGCTGAGCTAAGTGCAACTGATCTTTGTTTCCTGTTGTACCAAGAAACTGCAGCTGAACCAAGGTTGAAGATTCATCTAGAAGTGCTCTTCCTGTCTGATGGACTCCTTGCCCAATCCGCATCTGTGAAGCCCTGAAGCTTCACTCCCTCTGTCCGTCTGTACCACAATCCAAACTGAGATGTGCCTCTGAGGTATCTCAGCACATGCTTTGTTGCCTTCCAAAATAGCTTAGTAGGTTGAACCATAGCTTGACTCAGCTGGCTCACTACAAAGCATAAGTCGGGTTGCGTGTTCACCAGATACATAAGTGAACCCACCAGCTGTCGATAAATAGTAGCAGCTACTACCTCATCTGAAGTAGCATCCTCCTTCCTCCAGTTCCCAGCTAGAGGAGTCTGCATGGGCTTGCACTTCTCCATGTGAAAGCGCCTGAGTATCTCATTGGCATACTTGCCTTGAGACACAAATACTTCACCATCTCTCTGCCACGTCTCCATGCCTAGAAAATAGTGCATAAGGCCCATATCCTTCATCTCGAACTCTCTTGCAAGGTCCTCCTTGCAAGATTGTATCAACTGATCATCACCTATCAAAATCAAATCATCGACATAAAGTACATTGATCAATGGCTTACTTTCTACCATGATGTGGTAAAGGTTTGCATCTGCTTCACTCTTCGTGAACCCCAATTTGGTGAAATAGTTATCGATCCTAGTGTACCAAGCATGGGGTGCTTGCTTCAGCCCATATAGAGCCCTCTTGAGTCTGCACACATGCGACTCACTATCGAAGGTTTCAAAACCTTCTGGTTGCTCAATCTACACCTCCTCCTCAATCGTCCCATTGAGGAATGTTGTCTTCACATCCATCTGGTGGATCCTCCACCCCATTTGAGCTAATGGTGCCAATATCGATCTAATCGATGAGCACCTTGCTACAGGAGCAAAAGTCTCATCGTAGTCGATCCCCTTGACCTGTGAGAAACCTCGGGCAACAAACCTTACCTTGTGTTTCTCAACACTGCCATCAGCTGCCTGCTTTACCTTGTAAAGCCATCTGGAACTCACTCCTGACTTGTCCTGAGGTCTTGGGACAACACCCCAAACACAGTTCTGCATGATGGTTTCATGCTCCTCCACCATTGCATCAACCCACACTAGTTGTTGCGCTGCCTCCTCAAATGAAGAAGGCTCAGAATCTACATACTCCCCAACCAGGGCCATGTAACCAATGTACCACTCTTGCGACCTCCTTTGTCTGCGCTGAGAAGATGGTTGTCCCACATTCTCCCGCGCATCCATCATCAACCTGTTAGTTTCCCTTGAGCATTTCCACCCATCTCTGGAAGTATCAGCATGAGTGGATGTCTCCACTCCCAGATCCTCTACATGCAGCTGCTCTGCATCAATCTGAGGCTCCTCCTCCTTAAGAACTGAAAGTTTCTCATTCGCATGCAACTCAAGCTCCCTCTCAAGTGATAAGCGCATGGATTTCTACTCGTCGAACTTCAGATCCCTGCATACCACAGTCCTCTGAGTGGAAGGAAGGTACACCTGATAGTTGTGAGGTGTATCCATGTACCCCACAAGTATTCCCAATTTAGTTGTTGGGTCTAGCTTCTTCCTGGCATCTTTGGTCACATGACAGTAAACTAATGATCCAAATATTTAGAAGTGACTTACATCAGGTCGCTTCCCAAGATGGGCCTCCACAGGTGTCTTCATCCCCAGTATATGGTGCGGGCTTCTGTTCTGCAAGTATACTGTTGTATTGCATGCCTTAGCCCACATATGAAGTGGTAGGCTTTGGTCATGCAACATCACTCAAGTTGCTCCCACAATTGATCTGTTCTTCCTTTCGGCCACCCCATTCTACTGTGGGTTATGGGGTGTCATCAATTCCCGTTTAATTCCTTTTGCAGCATAGAAGTCCTTAAACTGTTGGGAGACATACTCTCCACCATTGTCACTGTGCAAGGCTTTTATTTTCTTTCTTGATTCTTTCTTTGCCAAGGCTTTAAACTCATAAAACCTCAAGAAGGTCTGATCCTTCTTTTGCATAAAGTAGATCCAGCATCTACGAGAAAAATCATCAATAAAAATAACATAGTACCTTTGTTTAGCGGTGGATGCTGTAGAGAAAGATCCACAAACATTTGAGTGAACTCACTCCAGGATTGCTCCAGCTCTACTGTCTCGATCTAGAAAGGAACATTTCACATACCTACCCAAGGTACAACCTTTGCATGTACTCATCTACTAAAGTTTTCCCTTGCGTAATCTGGTAGAAATTTGTTGCTTGATCTTCAGGGCTCCATGGTGCAAGTGGCCCAGTCTTCTATGCCATAGCTTGCCAACATCTTGGCTCTGCACCATCTTTGCTTTGCAACTCAAAGAAGCACAGTCATCTACCTCCAGCTTGTAGAGATTCTTGACTCAAATCCCTATTTGCTTTGTCTATCCAATGCCGATATGCCTCAGGAATACCTTTCCTTTGCTAAAGACTACATCATAGCCTTTATCTTCTAGCATAGTAATGGACACAAGATTCTTCTTCAGACCTAGAACATACTTTACATCAGTCAGGGTGAGGGGAGCTCCATGCTCCCTCTGAAACACAACCGTACCTTCACCTGAGACACAGTACTTTCCATCATCGCCCATCTCGATTCACATCTGGAGATCCTCCTCCAAGGTACTGAAAAGATTCTTGTCACCTGACATGTGGAAAGAGGCTCCATTGTCTAGGTACCAAACACATCCCACCATGGATGAAACCATGCATGCGATAAGAGAGAAATCCAACTCAAACTGTGAGGCTAGTGCATCACCATTAGATCCCTTTGAGGAACCCTTCTTGGGTTTCTTCTGTGGATAATTAATAGCATAATGGCCCACTTCATGACAATGAAGGCATCACACCTTCAATCTGTCAAACTTCTTCCCACCATGGGAAGAACAAGATTTGGATTGGGATGCCTTCCCTTTCCCCTTCCTTGCCTTACTCACTAAGGCTAGATTTTCCTCATCATCTTGCTTCAATGAGGATCAATCTTTGGCGCTTCTTCTTATCTCCTCCTACATCAAATCCGACCAAAGTTGTTCCCAATCTAGCAGTTTCCCTCTTCCATTAATTGAGTCTTGGTAGTTATGCCAACTCTTAGGAAGACCAAGGAGTGCAAGACTCACCATGTCATCATCCACTGTCGTGATCCCTACACTTCCAAGCTCATCCCTGCAGGTGGTGAGCTTGTTCAAATAGGTAGAGATTGTGTCACCCTTTTCACACTTGATCTTACGGAGCTTGTCTTTCAGTGCCAGCTTCCTCTGATCGCTGCTATTCTGATAAAGATCTTTCAATGTTTTCCACATTGAAAACGGAGTCTCCTTCCCATGGAGGCTCGAGACAATGTGGTCTCAAACCCCCTCCACGAGGATTATCTTTGCTCTAGCCACACACTTTTTCCATTTCGCCAGTGGAGTAGCATCAGTTGGTTTGGGGACTTCTTGATCAATGAAGTCCTTTAAACCATTATCCTCTAATACTACTTCCATGCGATCCTTGCAAGCTATGTAATTCGAGTTGCCATCAAGGTCTTAAACCACTGAACACCATAGATGAAATAGAGATGTAATAAGAACTCAATTTCAATATTTAGAAACCAAACTTCAAACTTCTCCTTCTTGTATATTGTTATTCCTTGATCACCTTCACTCTGATAACATATACAAATTCCCACCTATAGATCACCTGATAATGCAATATACTAAAGCAAAATACTTGATCTACTTCTACAAACAATTATGCGGAAGCTTAATCGAATTGAGCAACATCAATAAGAACACATATAATTGATAAGAAGAAATAAATCACACATAACACAGAAAATATAACCAGGGGAATTCACCAACCTAAAACCCCAACTTTGTATTATCATACAAGTGGAAATCTTGTCCAAGTTACAAAAAGAATCATCTCAAAATCTTCCCTTCTCTCTTTGTAATAAAAAAAACAAAGCTCATAGACTCAATAGACAAGTATATATCCTCATCAAGTCCTCCAAGCCCCTATTTCTTTGTGCAATTTTCTTGGGGTCAAGTGAAGCCACATGTGTGAATTGGTCCCATAACACTCACTGAACAAGAAGAAGTAACAACACAATTCTCTTGGATAGAAATCCTTCTGCATGCAAGGAATATTCACCAAGGAATATCCTAGCAACTAGCAGTACATTGTGCCTCCATCTGATCTCAACTAGGTCTCTCTCTGAACTGACATGCATGAGTTATGTATGAGAGAATATTCAGTTAACTGAAGAGAAGCAGTTATATGCAAGCATGCATTAACTAACTGAACTTACTTAATTTAAACAAACTATTTAAATCAATTTAATTGGACTTGACTCAGTTAACTGAGCCAACTGATTACATCTCAAATTAGAACTCATCCTTATCTCTTTAACTGATGGATAAATTCCTCAATTAATGGAGAAACTGTTGCATGTCCCCACATAGACTTCAAGTTTGATTTTTCTTAACTAATTAACTCAAGATGAATTAATTAATTAATTTTCAAACCGTTGTTAATATCAAATTCGAATTTTACTTCCTATTATAATTTAGGGACTGACTAAAATAGGAATGGGTCCCAAAATGCTATTTATAGAAAATATATTTTTAGCACTTTCACTTTTCATCCATTGTAGCTAAGTTCAACACTGGATGAAACTGCTATTTATAGTAGTGCTATTTTTAGCGTTTTCTATTTTTATCATTTCTTGTTGCTATCTTCAACATCCCTTGTAACCCCTGTGGTACCCCTTCAAGTAGTAGCACATTAGATAGAACTGTGAAAAAACTACACTTCCATGTATGTTTGGGTATATCATAATCCCTCCCTAGGTTAACCTGAAATCCAACCCTAGAAATTCGTTGAACATCTTGCTGCTATAGTACACTAAGAACGGCACTCAGGGAGATAATTAGCACGTACCAAGGGTAGTCGGGTAGTATGACTAAGGGTATGGTCGATCCTCCTTAGTTGGTGCTCTAAAATATTGGGTCAAGTTCTACTATTGGACCCCTGTGCATATCACATTTTGTAGCACCTGATACTCCTTTGTAACCATAGTTCCCTCGGTTATCTGAAAATCGCCCTCCTACCTTTCGCAGTGCCCAATAGTTGGGGTTTTTTCGTCGTCGTCTAAATAAGATCCAATATTTGGGGTTTTTGTCACCATAGTGAAAATCATACTCTTTTTTCAATTAAGGTTTCAGTCGATAGTCTATATTATATTGTCATAGAAACATTTTGCAGTACCGAGAATTTGGGGTTTCCACTGCTATAACCCAAATTTTCGTAGGAAATTTTGCAATATCGAGCATTTTGGATTTCGGCTGCCGAGGTATTGATCAACTAGGTGTAAAAATCATTTCCGCATTAAAATAAAAATAAAAAAACCGCGCTCACCATTGGCTGCTTGCAAGAGACCTAGCCCACAAGATTTAGGATGACGATTTGATCACAGTGGTACCATTCACATGTAAGCCCCTCAATATTCACACAGTCCCAATTTTTTTCTAGGAATGACTTCAAGTGACCCACATCAATAGAATCCTGAGCTTGCCCGCTTTCCAAACATACTACTCTTAAGTAAGCTTGAATTTTGACCAGGGTTGGTGTATAGTCGATACCCAAGCTCAAACTATGGCTAACACTCTGGATAAATGGAAAACTAAGAGAAAGAATTCAAAGACTTCAAGGAGTCCCTTGAAGCCATAATCCAAGTAGCAGTGATAGGTGCCCTAAGCAAGGCTAAATAACCCATGGGGGATGATCACAGTGTCGATGCCCACATGGAAGGCGAATCCAGACATTGCCTTCATTTTAATGGGGGTCACCAATATTCGAGCCATAATACACCCAACCTTGGCATGTACAAATTTGATGGATATAACCTGATAGTATGGGTGGTGCCAATGGAGCAATATTTCTAACTCAACAATATCTGGGATGATGACACTAAACTACATGTGGGAGCTCTTTATGGAAATAGTGGCAGTGGCATCAAAAATGATATCTAGGGAGGCCAACTTCTAACATGTTCTCGAAAGGCATTTGTGCCCGTTTTGATAGGGAATCTCACTTTTTGGGTCGTCACACTAAGCTCAGAGAAATAGGTACAATATGGGACTACATTATAGCCTTTGAACAATTGGCCATCTGGACTGAGGGCCTAAGAGATGCCTTTTACATGGAATGTTTCATCAGTGGCCTAAAAGAAGCCATCTAAGCCCATGTCTAAATGCGTCAAGCTACTATTTGGTTGGAAGCATGATGCAAGCCCTTAGATGCAAAATTTGCCCTAAATTCCCAATCCAATTGTCCAACTTTTGACTCACAGGCACACCCCACCTATACCATGAGTCTCGCCCAAACACTTAAGGTTCAAAAGGTGTCACTGACATAAATGGCTGAAATAAGGAAATAAGGACTATAATACTACTGTGATGACAAATATTCCCTAGGACATAAAAGCAAAGAACCAAAATTCTTCCAAATCAACGGTATTGAAAACAGCTCTGTCGATGAGGTTTTACCAACCGAATTGAATGAGGAGGAGGAAGGAGCACCTCAAATAGCCATGGACACTGTCATGGATACTACAACTACACCAAATGATTTGGTTATCTCACGTCATGCCTTAACGAGCATTTCTTCTCCATAAACACTCAAAATCAGAGGTTTTATTAAAGATAGGCCAATGGTGGTGCTGATTGATAGTGGAAACACACATAACTTTGTCCATAAGAGGGTAGCAGAGGCCACTCATTATTTTGTGAGGGTGGTACCTAATTTCCAAGTCCTTATCACCAATGGGGGGACCATGAAATGTGAGGGACACTATGAAAACGTTAAGATTCATATGGGCGATTATCACCTTAAAACCCACATGTTTTCCATTGAAATGGGTGGTTGTGACATTTTTCTTGGTGTTGAATGGCTCCGCACACTGGGCCCTATAACCATGGACTTCTAGGAGCTATATATGAGCTTTAAGCAAAACGACCACACGCATACATTGTGGGGACTCCAAGAAGGTGCTACTACTATCATCAACTCGCATCGAATGGAGAAGCTTTTAAAAAATGGAAACCATGGGAAAGTAGCACAATTCAATGCCATCCACGCCATTGAATCCACTCTTGCTAACATTCATCCAGATATGCAATAGGTATTGGATCATCATCAGTGATTTTTTGACAAACCCAAGGAGTTTCCACCCTCTAGGGGTGAACATGATCATATCATCCCTGTGCTTTCAAGTACCCAGCTGCCCAATGTCCACCTCTATAGATATCATTTTGTACAAGATAATGAGATTGAAAAAATTATCAACTCACTCCTCGAAGCAGGTGTTATTTGTCCCAACACCAACCCTTATTCATCCCCATTGGTCATGGTTTTAAATAAATATGGTGAATGGAACATGTGTCTAGAATTTCGAGCCCTCAATAAGCTCACCATCAAGGACAAATTTCCTATCCCAGTAGTTGATGATCCAGTTGATGAACTACATGGTGCCAATTTTTTTACTAAGTTGAACCTTCGCTTGGACTATCACCAAATGTGGATGAAGGATGCTGACATTCCCTAGGCAGCCTTCATAACCGATGAAGGTCATTATGAATTCTTGGTCATGCCATTTGATCTTTGTAATGCCCCATCCATTTTTCAAAGCCTCATGAATCACCTTCTAAAGCCATATCTCAAAAAGTTTGTCCTAGTATTTTTTGATGACATCCTCATCTACAACATAACATAGGACACACATCTTCAACATGTTGATAAGGTATTGCAACTTCTGCAGGATCAGATATTATCTATCAAATTATCTAAGTGTTATTTTGGCATGGAAGAAGTGGAGTATGTGGGATACATTGTGGGTCGCAATGGAGTAATGATTGATAATAAAATGATTCAGGCAATGCAAGATTGGGCCCAACCAAAAACTTTGAAGAGCATGAAGGGATTCTTGGGTCTCATGGGATACTATTGCAAATTTTTCAGTAATAATGGACACATTGCCAGGCCCCTCACCAATCTTCTCAAGAAAAATGCATTTCTCTAGATTAATGCAACTTAGCAGGCCATCTTGGCCCTCAAACATGCCATGTGCTCCACACTAGTATTAGACTAATGCAACTTAGAAGGCCATCTTGGCCCTCAAATAGGCCATGTGCTCCACAACAGTATTGGCCCTACCATACTTCACAAAAAAATTGTGATTGAATGTGATGCTTCAAGTTCGGGCATTGGAGCAGTATTAATGCAGGAAGGTCAACCACTGGCTTTCACCAATCAACAATTCAATGGCAATCACTTGGGTCAATCTACGTATGAGAAATAAATCATGGCCATCTTACATGTAGTAGATACTTGATGACCATACTTATTGGGGAGACTTTTCCAAATCTTCACTGACCATAGTAGCTTGAAGTATTTCTTTGAGCAACGTATATCATTGCCATAACAAAATAAATGGCTCACAAAAATGTTGGACTCTAACTATGAGATAGTATATAATAAGGGACGCGATAATTTCATGGTCGATGCCTTATCTCACGAATTTGAGGAATATGGCACCCTTTTATCCCTCTCTTTGCCCATACATCTTGGATTGAAAAGGCCCGTCATGATTGGTTCACCCACCCTTATCTATCCCAACTCATCAATAGGTTGCAAGTAGACCCTAATTCCTCATAAGGTTACTCTTGGAAGGATGATATTCTTCACTATAAGGATTATATGGTGCTCTCCCCGAACTTCACCCTCAAAACCCGCATTTTGGAAGTGTTGCACTTCTCATCCGTCGCAAGAAATTCACGATTTTGAAATACTTATGCATGCACACACTGATCTTTCTTTTGGACCATAATGAAATAAGACTTTCTCACTTTGGTAGTTGAATGTGAACTCTGATAGTGAAAAAAAGGGGAAACAATCAAGCTATCGAGCACCTTAGAACTCTTGTCGCTACCTACTTCCATCTAGATAGATGTCTTCATGGATTTCATTACAGGTCTCCCAAAGTCAAGCAACAAATAAGTCGTCATGGGGGTTGTTGACAAACTTTTCAAATATGTTCATTTTTGTGCTTTACTGCACCCATTTACCCCAACATTGGTGTCTCAAGTTTTCATGGATCAAATATTCAAACTACATGGCATGTCGACTTCCATTGTGTCTTCTCGAGATCCCACTTTCACCAGCACTTTTTGGTAAAAAGTATTAAATCTATAGGGCAAACAACTCCAAATGAGTACCTCTTATCATCCCCAAATAGATGGCCAAACAAAAATAGTCAGGAAATGTTTGGAGACCTATCTGCGGTGCTTCACTTTAGACAAGCAATATCAATGTGTATAGTGGCTACCTTTAGCTGAATGGTGGTATAATATTAACTATCATGAAGCCACCAAGATGACACAATATGAGGTAGTGTATGGCCAACTTCCACCATCACTATCTTCTTATCTCCAAGGATCTTCCAAAGTGAAGGCAATTGATAAGCTCCAAAACTATGCTACCATAATCATTCATCTCAAAGATAATCTCCATCAAGATCAAAACCAGATGAAGCAACAGGATAACCAACACCATTTAAAGAGATGATTTCAAGCGGGTGACCAAGTGTTTTTGCGACTCCAGCCTTATAATAAAACCTCTCTCAAAGAAAAGGGATGCCATAAATTAGCCCCAAAATTCTATGGGCCTTATCAGGTAATTCAGTGTATCAGCGCAGTTGCTTACAAAATGGCACTACCGACCACTTCAAAAATCCACCTAATTTCCATGTATCCTACCTCAAGAAAGTCATGGGGAAAAATTGCAAGGATTAGACAATTCTGCCAAAATTGGACTAGGAAGGTTCACTTTGGCTCAGACCCAAACATGTCCTCTGTGCTCGAGAAAGACATCTCCGCGGTCTCTTGATCAAGGAAGTCATCATCAAGTGGAAAGAAGCCTTTATAGAGCATGTGACATGAGAGCCAACCTCTATTCTTCAACAATTTTCACAACTTCAACCTTGAGGAAAAGTTTCTTTTGAAGGGGGAGGTCATGTTAGCTGGGTCCAACCTTAACCCCTTTATTTAGGTAATATTCCCAAGGGGCCTCATTAGAGATAATTATTTAGTTGAGTCAATAAAGCTCGCAAGAAGTTGGTTGACCTGCATTATAGAAAAGGGACCACAATTAGTTATAAATGAGCCATAGTTAATAAATAAGGTGGCTAACCCATATTGTGCAAGGGACCACGAGTAGTTAGGGTTTTGGATGGCATGAAACTATATATATTCTTAGATAGAAAAGGGAAGTCTCCTCGAATTTTATTGTAATTGAGCTCCGCTCTGCTGGAGGTTTCCCCCTCAAAGAGGCAAGTGAACATTGCATTATTCTTATGAATAATGTAATATATTTGCAGCTTGTCTCAATTCATGTGTTATCACTATGTTTTGGTATTTCTGGAATTCTAATATTCTTCGTAGGTCAAGTGCATAACAATTATAGTTGTGTGATATAAGGAAAGGTATATTATCTTGATTGGAACCATAAGTCCCAACACTTTACAGATTTGAAGCAAAGTCCCAACCTTTTCAAAAGGGTAGCAAAGATTGAAGCATGTGGATGCCTATTATTTATTTTGGGGATCTCACTTTGAATACAAAATTCCTTCTTACTCTAAAAATGTTAGAGTGGTCCACATTATTCATGCATATATTTTGGGGAGTCCACACTACTCCATTCTAAATATTCTTTTGACCCTTCATTTGAATCCTTGCAAGGTATATAATATTGGCGTCATTGGGAAACCAAATAATTCATACAATTCCACAAAATAATAGAGGATATGGTCTTTGAGTGCACTTTACATGCCACAAAATCGTGTTAGTCAAAGGACATCATGGATCTTCCATGTAAGTATTCTATGGATGATCCATAAAATGCCATGGATATTCCACTAGACAATTCGTCACAATACAATGCTATAATGAAAATACAAAATCCACATTATGACAATTAATTTTTCCTTAGATTTATGGATTCATTAATTGTTGTGTTATGCTTATGCCTGCAATGTATGAAATATGAAAACAGATAATAGACACAAATACAATCATTAACAACCATAATAAGATAAGATATTACCTAGGAAACCCTTACAAGAGAAAATCCAACTGGAAGGTGAGGTTGTTTTTCTCTCCCTTTCTTTGAATGGAAATGGATGCAAGTATAAAGAAGTGAGACATGTGGCTTGTGGGTTGCTACAGTGCACAAGACCTCTTTGTTTTATCTCTCTCTATTCACTCTCAGATACTCTGCTTATTTATGGAACAAAATGCACTCGAATAGAATGTAACCCCTTTTCATCCTAGTGGCCTAATTATAACATAGCTCGACAGCCTACGAGAGGATAAATTTGACTCCTTCAACTCTTAACTAGATTTACAATATTGACTCTTCTAGGGTCTTGTTTATCATGATCAAGTGGCTAGCCCCTTTTCCATGAATAATGGGGGTCGACGTGGCATCCTCTCAAATCATTGTGGTCAAAATAGGAAGGTCAACTTCTAGGTTTCATAACTTTTGTATACATAATTTGATTGAGGCAATTATTGCATCACTGGAAAGGTATATGTGTGTATAATAGTGCTAGGGGGCATGGTTCTTAATTGTAAAGGTTCCAACCCACAAAAAACCATTTAATGCCTAAGATTGTTTTCAGAATATTTCATACCCCAATTTTCCAAATTAGGATCTGCCAATAAAAAATGGGCATATGAGTTTATTCCTTCACTTTTTCCACTTTTAAGCATCAATATAAATTAAAAATAATATATTTATCCAATACAGATCATACCTTCCCATTTTGGGAGGATTCTGGTAACCAAAATATTTTATTGAACAAGGTGGAGAAATTATTTCTCTACCTTCTCCCTGGAGTACCATTTAGCCTTTCTTAGAATTTGTCCTTTCAACCTAATATTCCAAAGATCATGTTTCCCATGTCTTGTATTTTTGAACCTCTTATACAAAATTATATCCTATGTCATATTTTCTTGAGTTTCTGGTGCCAAATCCTCTATAGAATGTAGGACCTATTCCTGTTCCTCTTCCTGATTTAGCATGGAAGGTTCATAGAGTTTCAATTTTTCTACATTCATCACTAAGTACATGCACATGAATGGGGGTAAATTGCATTTATAAGTGTTATCTCCCACCTTCTCCGATATCTTAAAGGAACCATATCGTGGAGCCTTTATTTTCTTACCAGGACCCTATAACCTCTTTTTGTTCAATTGTAACCATTTCCCACCTTGAATGAATTCTCTATTATGTGTTGATCATTCTTATCCTTTTATTTTTCTTGTGAATTTTGTAGCATCTCATATACCTGTAGATGGATTTTCCTAATCTTCAAAAAAAATAATTCTGCCCTTAATCCATCCCTAGTGAGATCCTCCCTTGCCCCTCTTTGTTTCCCATATGTAATATCCAAACGTGAAGGTGAAAAATATCCAAAATATGTTTCAAATGTGGACTTACTAGTAAAAGTGTGGACTAATTGTAGTCTAAAATCCACTGAAAAATATTGTGTGCCTGTCTGAAATGATGCTCTTTGTTATCCCAAAGTGTACCTAGACCTGTTTGAAGAACAATTTCACTACTTGTTTCTTGTTGATGGTATTTTTATAGGGCATTAAAACACACATCATGTTGAACCAGTGAAATACCCCAAAACATAGTCACACCCCTTCCTGTTGTTGGTAAGCATCCCACAAACATGTACTAGTAAGGAATGATATAGACATTATTTTTTGTTATTGGGCTTGTTGGTAAAATAAAGCATGCATCCTCTTATGATTTTAGCTACCTCTTCTTGAATCCCAGGCTAGTATGCATACCTCTACAAGTTGGTCACTATCTTTCCTACACAAAAATTACTTGCAACATTGGAGGTGTAAGCTTATCTAATCAATTGCAATTCCTTCCTTTGGGAAAACATAAATTATCTAACTTGTAGAGTAACCCATTTTGGAGATGGTAACGGATTGTGTTGTCATCATTGTGCACATGAATTTAGTTTTTCAATTGTTGAAACACCTCCTTGAAGTCTTCATCCTTTGTATATGCCTCTTTATTTGTATCATGAGTAAAAGTCTCAATGTACATAAGTGTTCCCAAAGCTATGATCATTGTTATGGGTGGCCTTGAAAGCAAGTCGACCAATTTGTTTGTACTACCCTTCTTGTACTTTATCACAAAATGAAATTGTTGTATAAAATCTATCCACATGTAATTCCTTGTATGTTGTATATTGCTATGGGCCTGCAAGTACTATAGTGGTTTGCGATATGTGTAGATTACTATGTCCTTTCCCATTAAATAATGTTTCCACTTCTACACAAATTGCACTAGGGCACAGAACTCCTTATCATAGATAGGGTAGTTGAGGGCCGCCCCATGAAATAATTCAAAATGGTAGCATACAAGCCTTCCTCCTTCTATCAAGTCTATTCCCATAGAAAACCCACTCACATTTGTCTCCTAATTCAAGGGATATTGAAATTTGGGTAATGCCAAAACTAGTGCTTGATTATTCTTCTTATTTAACTCTTAGAAGGCCTTTGCTAACCCTTTTTCCGCTGGAAACTTTTGACACTTGATGCTATGGAATGGAGTGGTGCTTCTACTACTAAAATGAGGATATGAATTTCCTTAGGTATTTTGCTACCCCAATAGAACTCTTAACCTTAGAAATATTAATAGGCACCAACCACTTCATGATTCCCTCCATCTTAGTAGGATCTATCTTTATCTCTCCCCTACCTATTGCATATCCCAAAAACACTAAAGAATATTGTGAAAACTCACACTTATTGGTGAGCACCGGTATTGCAGCAATAATGCTGCAACTCCTGGGCTACCTACTTTACTCTTATCAACCCAGTAGTTCGTAACAAACTTGGAAGCGATGGTGTTGTATGCACAAGTACTAGTCTTATTGCAGGTTGTCACTTGGTCAGATGGCGCAAGATCACTAGGAGCTCAAGCCAACTTCTATGGATTCCAGAAGAAGCTCTATATGTGATGAAAGAAAGGAATGCTTACTCTACAGAGGCTACTCTAATTGTAGAAAGGAACAAGACTGAAATGTAAAGTAAACCTAGCAAATCCTACTTAACCAACTAATCCTACTTTTGCAGAAAACACTATGAAAACCATGAAATGAATTCCATTACCTACTCAAGGAGGTAAACAACATCTACTCAAGCTATTTCTAGAAGTAAACGTGCAAAAAACATCTTTTTGGATTTTTATGTATATTTATGTGAAATTGGCATGCATGTATTTTATTGTGTGTCAAGGTGGAAGCGAATAGGTGGTGTTGAAGGGCGACTTTGGGGTTTGAGGAGATGTAGGATGGTGTGTATGGGTCCTAGGAGGTCTCGGGTGGCTTTCTAGAGGCTTTTCCCACACTCGACCTTCAAAAGAAAGCCTACAGGAAAATCTACAGGAGGACACAGGGGATCTACAAGAGGTCTACAAGAGGATGCCGAGAGTAGTTTTAAAGGTGTGAGAGTGGGTGGAAAAGGTAAATGAAGGTTGGGATGATGTGTTAGGGTACCTAAGGTCCACCAAGGATCACTAGGAGAGGGAAAGATGATTGGGAGAGATGAAGAAATCCTATGGAAAAATGCAGAAAACTAAGGCAGACTTGAGGTGTACTTTGGGCGACTTGTAGGCAATGGATCAGGGAGAGAATGTGATGGTTGATAGGCTGAACTGATGTGAGAAGAGATCTTCTACAAAAGAACTAAAAGTCAACCAATGAGATCAATCAAGCAAGGAAATGAGTACACCAAAAAAACAGAATTTTGCATCAAGCTAGTCTAAATTATGAGCTATGGAAGTAAATGCCAAAAAATGCTACAAGGAGAGAAAGAATGGAAGAAGACTTATTGCAAAGACAGAAATGAGCATGGTGGAAGAGATCTAAAGCAAAGCATTAACCTTTTAACAAACTACAAACACTAGAAATCCTATGGAGAAGGAAAATCTGTGTTTTTGGGGCAGCAAGAGGGTCTTTTCCTTAGTTCATGGTCTCAAAGGGAGGAAAAGAGGCCAAGGCATTGTTGCTAGCATTTTGAATCAACTTTCTATCACTGCTTAACCTGCTGTAGAAAACACAAATGGAAACAATCTTCTAAATCACCAAAAGCAACCTATTCTTAACCAAGAAAGAAATTCACCTAACAACAACTAATCCATAAACTAAAACAAAGCATATAAATACAAACAAGAGGAGCTTGGCTACTTGGATTGGGCCTTAACCCAAGAGCTTCAGCCCTCTGAGGTAACTTAGTGCTAGCTCAAAAAGGATCTCATCTTTATTATCAAAATAGTAATAAGATTACATGAAACTTGTTTGGTCAATTTAGTATGTCCTAAATTGCTATTTAAAATGTCAATTCGGGATTCGTAAACTGATGAAGTGAAGTGCACTGTATGTGCAAGATAATCGTTTTCTTAGTCTTTTTTCATTTTTGGGTTTTTTTTTTTAGTTTGTTTTTGGGTTTATCTTCTGTGGATTCCCTAGTGTGAGATGGCAAAATTGAAAGTTAAGTATGGATGGTAATGGTGATTTCTACAATGATTTTCCAAACTTAAAAGTTCTCAAAAAGAAGGTTTCCAAACTGACTGTAATGAAATAAATTCTCAAAAGGAAGTAAATGTACCAAAACAGTGAACTAATGACAATGGCCCAGTATCCTTACTGCTGTATGAAAAAGAAAAAAAAAACTTAACTTAAAGCAACTCAAAGACTGAAAGCAAAGCAAACTAAATCACACTACTTCAACCCATATTCTGACCCTTCACCTTCCGAATCGCTTCGGCTATAGGAAGTAATCATAAACAAGTTGAGTAATATGATATCTAAATTGCAGGAAATTAAATTGCATAAAAGGAAACTAAGATTTAACTACTCATTCATATTTCAACTCTTGAAAATGACATAAGTAATTCAATCTCTAACTTGCAGGAAAGCAAACTAAATCATACTACAACAAGTAATATTCTAATTCCTTACTAATTGAGTCGCTTGGCTACAGAAAGGAAATCATAAACAGGTAAGTAATATGATGTCTAAGTGGCAAAAAAGTAAATAAGCAAAACAAAACTTGAAAGAAATGACAATGCTGGAATTAAACTCAGTAAATGAAAATCAACAGAAAGGACAAGATGATCTCATGTCAGTAGTTATCAAAAATATGTAAATTTGCCCGGGCTGCCTACAAAAACCTGTAAAAGAAGCACTGATCAGCTAACAGTTATGAAAAAAAACATCAAGGAAATATGGACAACAATGAACATCAGAACAGTGCAATATATATACAAGCAATGATTATAAAAACATTAAATGAAAGCAAGTAAGAAACTATACAAAGCTTTGGTGTACAGGGGCCCTCTGTAACCTCCGCCAATCAATTACTTAGTCACAAATCGAATTCAGGAAAGTTGTCTTCTCATATATTAAAGTGCAATAATAAAACAAAGTAAAGTACAATACAATACAGTGGGCTAATAACAACAGTCAAAATTACATCTCCAAAAGCTAGCTATCCAGCGTATATCAACACGTTATTTATAAGTGAAAATGCTGCAACTAATTCCTAGATTTTATGCTGCCAAGAGACACGTAAATCTCCACGGCCTGAGATCTAGCGTTATGGTCATTATGACAGTTGAATCCATGGAGTGGTGACTGCTCGATTCAGTTCATGGGCTGATCTACAGTTGTGCCAGTACCTCCAGAAACTAAGGATCGTGCCACACAAACCTTCACATGGGCAAAACAGAGCCGTGCCACCGCAAAACTCCTCGTTTGGCCCTTCCTTTGACCGTCGTTGACCATGACCATTTATGAGTGATTTGGCTGAACTGAGGGGACACACTGTTGGAAATAATACTGAGAGGGGGGGGGTGAATTAGTATTATCAAAAGTAATATTCCTTTTTCAAAACAACTGATATACGCTACTTCAGTTTAATTAACCTGCGTATATACGCGATTATGCAGAAGGAAACCTGCGTATACAAAGTAAGCTTTACTTTACTTAATCTTTCTGATGATGATTGTTAATCTGTGATGCAGAATCAAATAAGCAGTAACCAGAGATAGTAAAACAGAGCAGAGAAACAGTCCACACAAGAACACAAGATATAAGGTGGAAACCCAATGTGGTGAAACCACCTGCTGCAATTCGTCTCTATCTTCTTTTCAATTAGAAACTTCCTTTTACAATATACTGTGCAGTCTTTTACCATTATGTAGGCTGCAACCTACAGAGAGCTACACCCTCTCTCGTTTCCAGCTCTACTGGAAGGGAGCTACAACCCCCTTTGCTCTTGCACTACAAAGATACTAAGTACGTAGGTGTTGGCCTACAGAAGGCTACAACCTTCTCTTTCTTCGAGGGACCACGTTTCATCAATTTTCAGACTGGATCCATGAACATCAAACAATCATCAAGAATCAACCAATCTCCTTTTCACAAATTAGATCTGAATCAAGTAGATATCCTCCTTACAGCTGTACCCAAAACACAGTACCAAAAACCATACACCAGAAAGCAGAACCCAGAACCAATAGTCAGAAGCTGCTAGATCACAACTTAGATTATATCCGCTATTTCAAAAGCCTGAAACTAGCGTGCATACGCATCTGCGTATGGAACAACCTGTGTATACGCTCCTTTACTTCACTGAAACTGCGTGTATACGTGTCTTTGCCTTACTGAACATGCGTATAGATCTTACGAAGGATAATTCACTCTTTCAACTATTCAATCATTAATTAACCCAGATTACCAGATAGATCAAGCAAGCGTCACATCTAGCATACCAAAATCATACAAAGATACTATCATTGAAGCTTAAAGATTATGACCCATGAATATAACTTATCCTTCCTTTTGCGCTAAGGTTCCTCCTTCCTTTAGATCCATATCTGCATCACCACCCAATATACCAGCTCTAGCACTTTATTAGATCTTCAGTTATAATTCAGATTGGTGATTTGTCACAAGATCTCCTTCCTATTTTATAGCCTTAAGCCTTCCCCAATACCATGGTCCAAAACCATAACATTCCAATACCATGAACCCAAAACTAGGGATCAACACATCTGATGAGACGCCATGGTCCAAAACAAAGGCTTAAGTTCCAAGATCTAACTGACAAGGACCAAAAGAATGATCCCCAACATATACGCACTTTTGTAATGTATAACCCGCGTGTATACGCACCTTCATCTAGATGAACCTGTGTATATGTCTTTTTCTACTTTCTAAGTGCCTGAACTGAGATTTGTTACCAAAGAGAGTTGCCATCAAGGACAACACTCGTGCCATAGCTCCAGAACTGTGCCATAATGCCAACAATCTCCCCCTGAACTGAGATCTGTTACCAAAGAGAGTTGCCATCAAGGACAACACTCGTGCCATAGCTCTAGAACTGTGCCATAATGCCAACAATCTCCCCCTTTGGACTTGATGGAAACACCAAGATTCTTAAGATCTCCCCCTTTGTCATCAAGGGCAAAGGGTTGAGATCCCCCTGAGTACGTGATGAAATCTCTGTCCTGCAGTGCTGACCATGCTCCCCCTGACTATAGGAAAAATTTGCAAAAAGATGTTCTTTAAGAAGAACCAAGACTTATGCATCAAGACCTTCCTATCACCAAAAGACTTAATACATACATCCATCACCCAACCAAGTGGGGATCATCCATCCAACCAAGTGGAATACATCAAAAATTTACATATGATGACCAAATACATTACATCTTCATCCCAGGCATAGTGGAGAAACCAAAATAGGTCGTTACATGACCTTGACACCATATAAGAAAGAGATACATGACATAGAGACGAATATTTAAAACATGAAAAGGTCATAAACTGTCAATCATCATTAAGATCAGCAACCAAGACTTTCTTCTATTCGCCCTCTGCCTTTGGTCCACCTGAAATCAACAAATAGCTATGATCTCGAACCAAAAGCTTCTAGAATAATGCCAACAATGCATTATTAGAAGATTATCTGCTCCCCCTGAACCTGTGCTAGATGTTCTCTGTCAGGCTCACTTCAGAATATCTTCAACCAGAGCCTGCTCCTTCTGATATCCATCAAGCCTCCATATACGCGACTTTCTCTGTACAAACTAGCGTATGTATGCAGATACACCTTATTCAACACGCGTGCACCCATTGTTCTCTGAAACTGATAAAATTTAACAACAAGATGATACATCAACAACTCCCAGCTTCTGTCTGAGATATTCAAAAGTTTAGTGGTTTGGTGAAAATATTAGCAACTTGTTCCTTAGAAGGAACATACTCCAATTTGACCTTTTGTTCCAACACTTGTTCCCGAAGAAAGTGATACTTGATTGGTATATGCTTGGTCTTTGAATGCATGACAGGATTTTTTGAAATGTTGATTGCACTTGTATTATCACATAAGATGGGGATAGGTGGTGTACAAGTGATTTGAAAATCCTGCAAGGTCTGCATCATCCAAAGGAGTTGAGTGCAGCAAGACGCAGCTGCCACATATTCTGCTTCAGCTGTAGATAAGGTAATCGAACTCTGTTTCTTGCTGAACCAGGATACTAATCTGGAACCCATAAAGAATGCTCCACCACTTGTGCTCTTCCTGTCATCCACGCTTCCGGCCCAATCTGCATCTGTATAAGCATGAATTGTGAGATCTGTATCTCTAGGATACCATAAGCCATAGTTTTGAGTCCCTTGAAGATATTTGAAAATTCTCTTCACTGCTTGAAGGTGAGTTTCCTTTGGATTTGACTGAAATCTCCCAACTATTCCCACTGCATGCATGATATCCAGTCGGGTAACTGTCAAATAAAGTAGACTTCCAATCATAGATCTGTAGGTTGGTTGATGTACTGCTGCAGATTCATCATTTGCACTGAGGCTACATCCTGTGACCATGGGTGTACATACTGGTTTTGCATCTTCCATGCCATATTTCTTCAAGATCTGTTTGAGATACTTGGTTTGAGATAAAAAGATTCCTTCTTCCTTTTGTTGGATTTGCAAACCAAGGAAATATGTCAGTTCTCCCAGCAAGGACATTTCAAATTCTTTCTGCATGACCAAGGCAAAGCTTTGACTCATCTCTTCTTCATTGCTGCCAAAAATAGTGTCATCTACATACACAACAAGTATTAGCAATTTGTCATTTTCAACTTTTATATAAAGATTGCTATCTGCTGATCCTTTTGAAAAACCTTGTTGATGAAGATATTTTGTCCAAACGATAGTACCAAGCCCTTGGAGCTTGTTTGAGCCCATAGAGAGCCTTTTTCAATCTGCATACAAGATTTGGATCATTTCCAAGAATGAACCCATCTGGCTGTTCAATGTATACTTCTTCTTCCAACTCTCCATTCAGAAAGGCTGATTTCACATCCATTTGAAATACTTTGAAGTTTTGAAAACTTGAGAGAGCAAGGAACATTCGAATGGCCTCAAGTCTTGCAACGGGAGCAAAGGTTTCTTCAAAGTCTATTCCTTCTTGGTGCGCATACCCTTTACAAACAAGTCTGGCCTTGTTTCTAATTACTTCTCCATTTTCATTCAATTTATTTTTGAAGACCCATTTTGTTCCGATAACATTCTTATCCTTTGGTCTAGGAACCAGTTCCCAGGTGTTGTTCCTTTCGATTTGCTCAAGTTCTTCATCCATTGCTTTTATCCAACATTCATCTTCGCATGCCTCTTTCACATTTTGTGGTTCAGTAGAGGAGAGTAATGCCAAATAGCTTGAGGCTTCTGCAACTGTTCTTCTTGTTTGTACACCTGCTTCTTTCTGCCCATAATCTGAGATTCTGGATGATTCTTCTGAACATATCTGGATGGAGTCTTTTCTTCTATTCTTGTCTGCTCCT
>APFE030689290.1:133398-145431 GCA_000404065.3 Pinus taeda
ATTAGTCATTAAAAAGCTATGTGCATTACTAATCTACAATCAACCGGTTGAACACACTTGCATGAATTAAAATTGCATAAATAAAAAATCTAATCTATCAAACTTGAAAGCAATCAAATGACATAATGAAATCAAAGCAAAATTTACAAAATGAAATCTACTCTACCTTAGATTCTAATATGCTCCATGACATTTACTTCACATCTCCTTCCATGTTGAAAACATCAAAGCTTTATTCAAGTTCTTCAAAATCACAAAGTACAACAAAGCTCTCTAAAGCTTTCAAAAGCCATCAAGGAAAAACTACAAACTCCAAGCTAAAGAACTCACAAGCTAAAAGACTAATAAGCTAAGCTAATAGTTTGAGACTTAAGAACTAACAAATGAAGGAGAGAGATCTCATATTTATACAAAAATATGAGAAGCCATCTCATTAATGAGAGTCCATGAATCTCTCCCTCTACCTCTAGAGTCCTAATCAAAATAGGAACTGATAAGACACATGTCTTCTTAGAGTTACAATATAATTAGGAGATGTAACACATATCCTCATGATCCCATGATTCTTTCCACTCAAATTCGAATTTGGCCTTAGAGTGCCACATAAGGGTCTTCTAGAAGCCTCCTTTCAACCTACACATGTCAACAATCTCAACCCATTTGTTAGGTATAAGCATATGCACATTATTTCCTAATTTTTAACCACAAATTCACTTAAAAGGCTTAGAATTAATAAAGATTGGAAAAACATGAATGTGGCCCAATGATAATGAAAGTGGGATGAATGTGGTGACATAGTAGTGAAATGGAGGTGATATAATGGACATAATAGTGAAAGTGTAATGGAAATGAATGACATTTTCAAGACTCAACACCGGGAAAAACCTCTCTTTCTTGTATTAAATCAATTATTGAGAACTATGATCTATTACATAGAATCTGTTTCAAAACCGAAGCTCCCTGCAATACTCATCAATTCTCTCCTAAGATTTCCCAACACTGAGGGAACTAAGGCATGCTAATAGATCATATTTCCTAGAGAAAAGATGCCCCTAAAAAAAAGGAATTTCTCATATGTGCTTGTGCAATTCCAAAGAGAAATTTCTCTGCTTGCTTCTCAAGCCTCACACAAAAACCTGTGCACAATGAATAAATAGATATGTCCCTTCATTCAATCACAATAGGCACTTCGAAATTCATGACCTACTAGGGATAAATTTAGTAGTTGCAACTAGTTAACTAAGAGTCAATTGATTTAAAAAAAAAAATCAAACTACTCAACTAAACTCAAGAACTCAAATATATCTCTATTCTATAACTAGAGATCAGTTAACTAAAAAACACTAGAGTTTAACTCCACTGGATAGCTAAATTTTAGTTATCAACTAGTACACAACTCACTAAAATCCATCTAACTAGAATTAACTGACAATAACTCAGTGATGGGAGACATCAAACATGTTATCTGATGGTTAACTCAAAAATTTATGAGGCTGAATTTGAATTAGAATCTTTAACTAAAGCACAGGTCAAAGAAGCCATTCCTTGCTACAATTTCAACACTCCCTCTTAGCGAGGAAGGGTTTCTTGGAATAACCATGTCCACTTGGATCTATATTCAACTCTACCAAGTTCTATGTTGTTGCAGTTGCTCCCTATTAACTAGAAGACTTCTCTACTTTCTTTTGCAAAACATGTTTTTAAGATCCATTCCTTCCCATCATGCTCTGCTTCTTGAAGCTAGGAGACTCAACTCTCTTTTTATCTACCTTAACCAAATCCTCTACACACTTGGTTAAAAAATTCCCTATATTGGAAGTCTCTAACTGAGTGGTTGTCTCCACTCACCCAAGGCTATGGTCCTCATCATCATCATCATGCTGGTCAGCCCAACTTCCAACTAGCTTAGACTAAAATTGAGATGCTAGTTTCGGCTCCATCTTGAGAGCTCTATCTTGCTCTCACTTACCATCATATCTCTACTTTGAGAACTCTTTGCCTTGCTTCTCAAGGCTACACATGCATCAACCTCAAATTTGTAGAGGTTCTTGATCCTAAAACTAATCTTCTTGACATGTCCTAAAGCAGAATGCTTGAGGTAGGCCTTCCCTTTGTTGAATACAACATCATACCCTTTTTCTTCAATGGATGCTACTGAGACAAGTTTTTTTCTTCAATCCTCGAACATACATCACATTCTTGAGATAGAGAAGGGAACCAGACTCTCTCTTAAAGTTCACTGTATGAACTCCTTTGGTCATGTATCTTCCATCATCTCCAAGCTCGATATGGAATTGCATGTCTTTATCTTCCAAACTGCTAAAGAAATATGTAGTCCTTGCCATGTGGAATGAAGCCCTTGAATCAATGTACCACATACTACCTCGAACTGAGAAGAGAGTGCTTCTCCTCCTCCTCCTCCTACAACATGCTTATTTGATTTCTTGTTTGGACTTTTTGTAGCATAATGTCCAAATTCATGATATTGAAAAAACTTGATCTTGCTAAAATCCTTCTTTTTATTGCCTTCATTCTAACTAGATTCGGTCTTGCCTTGGGCCTTCTTGCCCTTGGCTTTATTTCCTTTTCCAGCTAAAGTAAATTTTTCCTCCTCATTAGTCCTAGCTGAGACTCCATCCCTTATATTCCACCTTATCACTTCTTGTACAAGATCTTACCACAGTCTCTTCCAATCCGGGAGCATATCTCTACCATTCACTGCATCTTGGAAACTTAGCCAAGATTTTGGAAGCCCAAGAAGAGAAAGGTTCACAAGATCTGTTGGTGGAATTGTCTCTTCAACACCTCGAAGTTCATACGTCACTTGGGAAAACTTGGATAGATATGAAAAAATGGTCTCATTCTTGCCCATTCAAATGTTCCTCAATTTGTCCTTCAATGCTAGTTTTCTAGCATCACTACTACTTTCGAATAGATCAGTAAGGTTTTTCCACATCATGATTGTTATCTCCTTCCCATGAAAATTTGGAGCAATATGTTTTATAACTCCTTCTAGTATCATCCTCCTAACTTTAGCAGTATCCTTCCTCCATTGAGTTAGTTGTTGTGCATATAATGCAGGAGGTTTAGGAATGTATGTCTTGATGTATTCCAAAACTCCATTATCATATAACACATCCTCCATCCTATCCTTCCATGCATAAAAAATTGAAGTCCCTTCTAGGGAATGATTTGTCCTCAAACCATAGACTGACATGATTCTTTCACTTGTGGAATTCTTAGACCAATTGATCTCCTCTTCAATGCACTTTGAATTTGATCAAGGAACTTGGTCTCTATCTTGTTTTCTACTCTGATACCATGTAGAAAATACTTGAAACCTTGCAAATGCTAATGAGATAAAACTTATCACAAAAGATACAAAATTTATCTACCAAAAGTATGTGAAAAGAAAACAATGAAGAGAAATACAATCACAGATAAAGGACAATAATTTATCTGGGGAACCCAGGTGGGAAAAACCCCTCTTTCTTGTATTAATTCAATTGAGTAATCTTATTTATTACATGGAATCTACTTCAAGCCTGAAACTCCCTGCAATACTGATAAAATCTCTCCTCATATTTCCCAACACTTAGGAAAATAAGTCCTTCTTGGAGCCCCTATTTCCTAGAGAAAATATGCCCCTAAAATAGGAATTTATCCTATTTCCTTGAGCAATTGCCAAGATAAATTGCTCTGCTTTCTTATCAAGCCTCACACAAAAACTTGTGTACAATGAATAAATAGATTTGTGCCTTCATTCAATCTCAATAGGAAATTTGAATTGCATGACCTACTTGGACTAAATTTAGCAGTTGCAACTAGTTAACTAAGAGTCAGTTGAGTTAAGAAAAGTCAATCTACTAAACTAAACTCAACAACTCAATTCTATCTATATTCTAGAACTAGATATCAGTTAAGTAACAGACACTAGAGTTTAACTCCACTAGATAGCTAAATTTTAGCTATCAACTAGCACACAACTCATTGAAATCCATGTAACTCGATTTAATAGACAATAACTCGGTGATATGCCACATCACACATGTTATCTCACAAATAACTCAAATATCTATGGGACTGAATGCGAATTAGCATCTTTGAATAAGGTACAAGTCAAAGAAGTCATTCCTTGCTACAATTTCAACATAATCTTCAAACTCTCTTAAAGTGAATTATCCACCTCTATCTAATATCAAGCATTTGATCTTTAGATATTTCTCATTCTCAACCTAAGCTTTAAATATCTTGAAATTTTTCAGAGCTTTTGATTTCTCTTTCAAGAGAATTATGCACGTGGTTTTGGTAAAATCATCAATAAATAAAATAAATTACCTTTCTCCTCTTGGGATTTTTTTCCTTGTTGGGCCATATATATTAATGTGAATCAGCTCAAGAGGTTTATAGGTTTAGAACTCCTTTGTTTTGAACTAATTCCTTGTCTTCTTTCCAAATTAACAGGACTTGCAGATTGAGTTATTAGGCTTTGAAAATTTTGGCAATCCTCTTACAACTTGTGTCTTGTTTATTTTTATTAGGTTGTCAAATTTATATGACCAAGCCTTATGTGCCACAACCAAGTCTAAATTGTTTTACTCAAGTAGCAACTCATTCTTCAGTGATCAAACACATATACATTATTGTGAGTCTTGACTGCATTTCCCACTAGCTTACCATTTTCTTCTTTTCATATCTCACAATATTTATATAAAAAGGTTACATTATATCCATTATCACACATTTGAATCACACTAAGAAAATTGTGCTTGAGTCTTTCCATATATAGCACATTCTAATCCTTGGTCTTTTCATCAAGACTAGCTAGGCCCTTTCCCTTAATTCTAGTTGGAGCATAATTTCCAAAGGTGACAGTGTTCCTTTTGTCCTTGTCCTTCAAATACAAGAATTTACTCTTATCCCCACTCATGTACTTAGAACAACCACTATTCACATACCATCTATTTTCTTAATCATGTGTAGACAGAGCAAGTCCACACTCCATGTTTTTCCCAATTTTCTGCTTCCAACACTTCTTGTTCTTAGGTAAAGTTGTCTACCAAGTGTGCTTAGGTTTAAAGGAGTCCTCAAATATTCTTTTGCACTCACTTGCCTTGTGCCCAAAATTATTACACTCCAAGCATTCGATTTCATTCATCAAAGGAGAAAATGATTTTTTATTCCTAGGGAATGAGTTTTGTTTTATAATATCTAATAATATCTATACTTGAAATTTTCATCTCTTTTAACTTTGACACTTCTGCAAGTGACAACTTTATGTCCAAAGAAATTGCATTTCAATAACCATAAAACTATTTTGGGTACCTTCTCTTTGAGAACTAACGAGATTGAGTTGATTGTTAGCATATTTTTTGTTTTGCAGATTGATCTACATATCTATGCTGTGAGTCAATTGTGAGGTTTGCATTACTGTTCCAACGTTGAGTGCTATGGCTTGAATTTTGCTTATCTTCACTAATTCTTTCTTGAAGCACTTTTGCATAGCTATGGGGGTCTTTGAATCCTGCGGACCTTAAGCTTGTCTTTCCCATAGAAGGCTTTTGTGGTTTCGAGTAAACCAACCCTACTTTTTTCTTTGTAGGCCATTGAATGCTCAAAATATGGTTTAAATTTTCTATCCCTTTAGAAAATATTTTGTCTGAATCCTTCTCCTTCTTTGATCTCTCAAGATTTGTTCTCAAGGAGACGATTTCTACCTCTAGAATAAGATATTTTTCTTCCCATTCGTGAATCAAGTCATTTAGAACTTATTCCTTCTATTTTTCTTCCTATAACTTGCATTTCCTCATTTACAATTTTCATAAATCATCTCCTCCTTTTTCTTGTTCAACTCTAGCTTCAAGAGCCTATTCTCCTCCTCTAGTTCTTCACATATTTTCTACTTTTCTTCTAATAGGAGTCTTAAGTTGTATTTACTTCTAATGACTTCTTCAAGTTTTTTCCCTTTGATAGGAAAACCCCTCATTATCATAATTATACATACCTTCTTCAGCTCGCATCAATTTCTCTTTTAATTGCTTGTTCTTACTCATTCCCTTCTTCAACTCATCAAGAGCACTTCTCCTTCTAGATCCACTACTCCTTCTTATTCTTCTTATTTTTCCTCAGAATCTAAGACATTTTTGGTTTTGGAGTTAGCTTCAAGTGCCATAAGAAATAAATCATTAAACTCATTTTCTGAATAATCCTCACTATCAGATTCAGCCGCAGGATTGTCCTCTTTGAAGCAAAGCCCCTTCTTCTTGAAACACTTCTTCTTTTGGTATTTTTGAGCCTTGTCTTTAGGCTTTTCATCTTTGTCATTTTATAAATTTTCCTTGTAGGGAAACTTGGATGCAAATTTCCAACTCTTCCATAGACAAAGAAATTGAAGGGCATCTTGCCTTTATACTTTCCTGAACCTTTCTTTAATTTTCTAAAAAAATAAACCAACTCCCAATCATATTCACAACTAAAACATAATTGGTGATCCTTTTGCTCCTTAGCCTTCCTAGAAACTTTGAATGTTGCCTCCTTTGGTTCATACTTCTCTTTACCTACTCTCATCTCATAGGTTGTGAGAGTAGCAAGAAATTGGTCCATTATGAGATTTTTCAAGTATGTCATCTCCTCAATGGTTGATATTTTGACATTGAATCTCATAGGAAAATATCTCAATACCTTTTGAACAACCACTTCTTGTTTGACCTCTTCTCCAAGTCCTCTAATGATGTTTGTTACCTCATCAACATTGAGAAAATATTCTGAAATGTTTTCATCTTAATTCATCCTTAACATTCTAAAGGTTTGGATCTTGGCTTCCTTGACTTTATCATCTCCTTCATGACTATTATTAAGTGTGTTACAAACTTCCTTGGCTGACTTATAATGCATAAAAAATTCCAGTTCAAATTAAATAAGACCATAAAGAATGGCATTCTTGGCTTTAGCATTGTTCACATAAACCTTTTAACCATTTGCATCTTTAGGAGGAGTTGTTGGGACAGTGTAATCTACTAACACAAAGCTCCCTACTTTGATTCCTGGGGACATGAGATAGCCTTCCATTCTAATTTTCCAAAATACATAGTTTGACCCATAAAATATTGGTATTTTACCTGAGTAAGCATCCTATTTATATTGTCTAGACATGATTCCTTATAGATATACCTTCCAGTGGTTAGATTGTTCCTGAAGGAACTTTTCTCTTATACGAATTGTTGGAATAAGGAATTAATGGGGGGGTGAATCAGTAATGGGTTTAAATTTTTAAGTTTAATCTCTTTTAACTTAACAATCATCAGTATTATCAGTTGTAATTAAATGTATATACAATAGAGTAAATCACTCTCATGAAAATCCATCATCAGCACATGCAACATACACACATGAACACAGAGATTTAACATGGAAACCCGAATGGGAAAAACCACCAAGTTGTTTTTTATTGTTTTTTGTGAGCACCCACTCATAGGAAGCCCCAACCCCCTTAAAAATAGTAAGCCACCACTTGCTAAGAGGCACCAAACTCTTAAATATTCTAGCCTGAACCCCCGTCAACCAGTTGTCCTACTTTTCATACAATTTTCAAACTAAGAAACAAAGGCTTACTACAATTATTCAAAAATACAAAGACCCGATCTGTTATTACAAACAACTCCTTCCTCTCTACTCTGTGGCCCTACTCTACACCGCACACTTCATTGCTACATTGGTTCTGCTATCGACCCTCAATTAGTCTCTATAGACTATCACCTCTCAGTCACACTTCACCTTATGCACACACACAGTTACTTGTAGCAATTGAAACTCTCACATAGCATACAACAATGCTCCACACATCTACTCAGTGCTTTCTGATCTCTTTGTTCAGCAGAAACATAGGGATTAATGCAACCTATACGTCCATTAACCAATGCATTCAATATCTATAATGGCATAACGATCTTTTAGTACAGGCCAATGTATGGGCTCAATTTTACTTCAACAAGCTTGTACAGGAATCATCCTAATTGTAGTGTAGTAAGGTTCTTATATCATTGACTTAATTATGCAACAATTACATCACTTTATTTGGCCATTACCGTTGTTGGACAGTTGGCATTGTCTAGATTGCATGTGGCCTAGTGAAGGTATTTGCAAGTGTGTTGGCATTGAAGTCAACAGTCCTGCTAGAGAGATGTGTTGGGCAGTTGGCATTACTTAACTGTTAGCAGGAGTGTTGGCATTGATGTCAACCAAACTAGCTTGAATGTTTGTCGTAGCAGATGTTGGAAGTGATGACCCAAGAGGAATCCCATGGTTGTTCATTGCTCAGAAGGATTCCTATGATAGCTGCAAGATTTAAGTAGAGAATCATCATAGCAGTAGGCTTATTGGAGAAGCCATAAAACGATGATTATAGCGATGAGATAGATGGAAGTCCATGGTAGTTGCAGGCTTCTTTTATAATATCATCACAGTATCAGGCTTATTGGAGAAGCCATAAAGTGATGATTACAATGACAGATTAGGAGGAAGTCCATGGTAGTTGTAGGCTTCATGCAAAGGAACACCATGGTGGGTGTGATTTCAATTTTCCAAAGAGTCAAAGAGCAGAAGAGTGGCAGATAGTTTGGAGCCATCTTAGAGGTAGCTGATGGGATCAATCAATACATCAAACCATATCCATTGGAAATTTCTTTGGAAGAGCTTTCCAACGATATGTGGAGATCCAACAAATGACTCCTGGATCAAAAGATATGGTTTGTTTAAGTTCAAGGATTAAAACCTTAGGAAGGAATATCAGAGGTCCAATTTATTAGAGATCGCATATCAAAGGTCCTGAGATATTGGAAATCACACATCAGTGACATCAGGCATATTGATAATCACAACCCTAGAGATCATCCATATCGGTGATCACATATCAGAGTTCGACCATACCAGTGCATCGCAACATCGCAATTTGGTGTATCAGCAATCATTTATCGGCACGTTGTTGTATCAGTAATTAGAGGTCGAAAGACATCAGAGATCGGTGTATCGTAATATCGGAACTTCTTAGGGTGAACTCTTTAAAAAGGTTGTGATATGGTGTTGTAGCAGCTACAACCACCCTCCAAAATTTTTCCTTAGCCTCGTTTTGGAGCCTCCCTTCCAACCTTCATAGCAGCTTGCCTTGCTTTGTCAAGTTCACAAGATTCAATGTCTTTCTTGCACAAAGGAAACCTGTCAATCATAGCTTGATCCATTCCCATCACAAGTTGTTCACACGGACTTGTTCCAGCTGCAATCTGAGTAGCTTCCCCTTGAAAATTGCGCATTTCTGGAGGGAAACCAGCCTTCCCTTGAGAAATTGTGCAATCCTCTTTGGCAGCTTGCTGGGCTCCAAGATTGTGCAATCCTGCCTACCAACACTCCCAATAGGATTTGTGCAAATTTCCCCAGCAAGGCTACTCAGCTCAGAATTTGCATAAATCTTGGTAGAAGTCAGCTGCTCTTCCTAGAAATTGCACAAATTTCCTAGCCAGTCAGCCTAACTCACAGCCAAAGATGCACATTAACTTCAAGCAGTCAAACAACCTCTTGCATGTGCAACTGAGTTGACCAGTTCCCTCCAGGACCGAGCAAAATAGACTTGCATGCATAGGCTGCTTCTCCTAAGGTAGCATGCAAGGGAATCCCTTGTCTCAGGGATCTATGTTTAGCAGTTGGAGGTTACATGCAAGGTGAAATTTAGAAACCTCCCACCAAGTGTCGCTTCCCCTAGATTTGTGGCATGCACATCACAACTTCGATGTTATCAAAACCCATTAACTGGATGCTGCAGAGCTCATTCCTCACATCAACCTTGCAGCTCTGAAATCCCACATCACATCTAGGGGCAATCGACACATTCAGCTCAATTGTTCTGGGGTAAGCCTACTTCCCATGCCTTGTGTTGCATTTTTGTCGCTCCTTGTGTTTTCGCTTTTGGGAGTATTGTTTGCTTGTTTTCTTTAAATGCTTGTTGTCATTTACATGTCTACTAGCTTTTCCTAGTTCTATTTCAGTTTTCGTTGCTATCTCACTGTTGTCGCATGCATGAAACTGTTTTGCATGGACATTCACCCAACCGACAAACTGCCTCACCCACATGCATGTTAATATGCTTTCTGAATCTTTCATTCATATTTTTCATGCACTATCAATCACTTTTGCTATCACTTAGTGTCACCTTGGATTTACTGTCTTAGTTGCTTTCAATTTCCCTTCGGCGAGTTGGGCCAACCTTGGCCCAGACTCTGCGTTCACCAAGGCTACATTACGTAATATGGGGAAGGAAGGCTCACCTTCCTCTCCAGATTTGCGCTTTCCTACCCAGCACTGGCCTCCAAGACTATTTTGCGCATTTATGGAGGACATTGGTTGCTTGGCCCAAGAAATTGCGCAAATATGTCCATAGGCCAGCAGTCCTTCCCAGCTGGAATTGCGCATTACACATTCCCAACAGTCAGCAGCCAAACTAGACTATGCATTGCGTAATTCCAGCAGTCATTCAATCTCCCAGCAGCCCAGACTGTGCCTTGTGCAATCTTGGCAGTCACTCTCCTGACCTCCTGGCCAAAATTGGCAACCTTCATGATCAGTCACACAGGTATGTTGCAAGTCAATTCTCAAAGTTCATTTTGGTTTCCAACTGATAAATTACTTGCCATGAATGTTTCCATGTCCCCAAGTATTGCAGGTGCACATCTGCCTCTCAACAGTGCAGGTATAATGGTCTCCAAGACAGTAGAGTCAAAGACACTGTTCAAAGCACACCTGGAGATGCAGCCGATCAAAGTGTCCATAAGCTTGCCTACTCATGAAGACTTCAAGTTGTTCATAGACAAGGACATCAAGCAGCAACATCACAGTGAGCAACATCATGAAGAACACCTGAAGGTGGCATACCAAATGCAGTTGTTATGAAACCAGCTCACAAAAAGATAGAAAATATAGATCAACGCCTTAGAAATAAGCCTCTTCGAGGGGGCAACCTCCTTTACATTACACAAATGAACAATTCTTAGATTATTAAAATGACAAAACCTCCTTTCTATATATAGGAGTCTAAGTCGTCACAATATAATCAAGCTGACCTAACAATAATATATAAAGGCACAAAAATAACAATAGATGGATTCTATGGGGCATAACAATAACAATATGGGGACAATAGGGGCACAACAATAATAATAAGGGATACAACGCCAATTTTAATGGGGGAATCACTAATATTATAGGGATCTAACATGCCCCTCTCCTTCAAAAAAGTGTTGTCCTCAACGCTTGAGTAGTTCTGGATGCTTTTGTATAAAATTCTCATCCTCCCATGTGGAATCTTCAGTGGATAAGTTCTTCCACTTGATGAGATATTCTGAAATTGATCAATTTCGTAGCTGTCGAGTTCTTGTTTATGTGACTGCTTCCGGTTCCAACATAATTTTTCCTTCCTCGTCAAGTTCTGGCAATCTTGTTTGAACTGGGAGCTTGTCGCCTATAACCTTATTAAACATCAAACATGGAAAACTGGGTGCACTCGAGAAGTTGCAAGAAGCTCCAATTTGTATGCCATAGTACCAATCTTGTGCAACACCTTGTACGGACCATAATACTTTGGTGATAATTTATTATCCTTCTTAGCTTGCTTGATAGACATTTGTTTATATGGTTGTAGCCGTAGGAATACCCAATCACCTACATCAAAACTTCTTTCGCTGCGATGTTGATCTACCTATTGTTTCATTCTATCCTGCGCCAACGTGAGGTTATCCTTTAAGAGTTGGAGAACTTGTTGTTGATGCTCGATGTGATGCTCCACTGCTTGAACCTTAGAATTTTCTCTTAAATATGACGTGATGGATGGTGGATGATATCCATAAAGTGCCATAAATGGGGTCATTTTTGTTGCAGTGTGGAAGGAAGTGTTATACCACCATTCAACCAAAGGCAACCATTTGACCCATTGTGTTTGTTTATCAGATACAAAGCAACGAAGATATCCTTCCAAACATTTGTTTACTATCT